>MJUU01019756.1:134609-161374 GCA_002080025.1 Modiolus philippinarum
GGAAGTGCGGGGATGTCCATCATTTCTGATGGCACCACTTCTAGTTTTGATTGGTTTGTGCTAGATTAATAAACTCGGGATATTTGGCATAGGAATATTTAAATACATAATAAGCAGCAGAAATGTATTTATTATGCACTGATAAAACTCTATGCTATCATTAAGATCAGATACGCTTATACTCAATGTCAAGGACGGTAATATGAATAACGTGGTGTATAGGTATAACTACTTGACACTGAAGTTCTGCCATAACTACTTGACAGTGGGGTTCTGGAAGACTCTAATTTTGTTGTTATATCTCCGTAGGTTTGCATTCTGCTTGACAATAATTTTTCATCACGGTCGTTAAAGTTGAATTTGGTTACAATACCATCATCCACAGCTCCGATATTAACGTTTGTTTTAGGTTTGTAATCTTGTATGTTTTTCGTTACTTTATACATTGTCTCTACGTTACCCTCCTCTTTACATTTTTTCAGTTGCTCATATTTTTCATCTATTTCCTCATTTCTTTTATCAATTAATTCAATTTTCTCTATGTACTTTTTCTTTTCTTTTCCGACTTCTTTTTCTGCCATGGCTATTAACTGTTTTTCGCGTTCTTCCAGCGCAGACCTCAGTGCTGCAAATGAATTCCTGACTTGTTCAACAACATCCTCTTCAGATTTATCATACATTTCAAGAGATTTTTCCAAGGCCAGTCGTTTCTCTTTCAAACTAGTCTTCTCTGACTCTAGTTCTGCCATGGTTCCTTCTATTATTGGATAGTATGTTTTAAGAGCGCCCTCTATATCCTTTATAGAATGGCCATTGCTCTCCTTATGGTCTACAATTGTACAATCTCTGCAAATAAGTTGAATACAGCTTTCACAGAAAAAGTTAATGGGTTGTGTTTTGTGTTTTGAGCAGTATTGCACAGTTTGTCTCTCTGTGTGACCAACGAAATCTATCAACTGAATAACACGGTGATCTGTTGGCAACTGTTGAAGTGCATCCAATGTTGAAATAAAAGATTCTGTGCAGAATGGACAAATTATCGTTACAGCGTTAGGAAGATCGTCAATGTTCGTTAATCTTCGCCTGTATTCGGCTTCAGCATAAAACAGTTTAATGATACAGACCTGACACAGAGCATGGTGGCATGGCAATATTCTTGGTTGTTGATTAACAGTATCATATAGCTTCTCACAAATAATACATTTCAGGAACTTCTCTATGAAGTTCGACTCGTCAAGAACGATATTTCGTTTGAGAAGATTTGAACTGAATTCATGTGAATGATCCAGATTTCCGACTGCCTGTGGCCCAGATGAATCTGAAAATAATAATAAAAATATGAGTTTATTCCTCGGTTGTAAAGGAATAACCGAACATTTTAATAAAACATGAACTGTTTTATAGCATTGCAACGAAACAGAAAAGAATGCACAACTAAAGATGTTTCTTTATATTAGATCTATAGCCCGTTAAACCGGTGTTATATAGACGATCTGCATAAAAATTTGCTGCATATAGTCTATTATAATTCTGTATGGAATGGCTCTTATTTTAACATTATTTATATGTATTGTTTTATATGTTTTATACATTGTACATGCATATTTATGTATATTTATGTATGAGAGATGAACCTTTAATAACATAATGAATTGAATTGTATAAATGTTTCACTCCATGAAAATAGAATGCTGTACATTTTCTTGTATTAATTTTGTCCTCAGTGCACTTATTCTATATACATCTACTCCCTTTTTGTTTCTTTCAGAATATATCAAAATAATTGTACTTAATTTAAAGTAATGAAATGACTGTTCCACTGATTAACAATGAACAAATGACACATGTTTATATGGGATATTAAGGTTTCTCGGAAACCAACGTTCTGTGCGAAAAGAATGGTTATAGTGATGTTCTATATCTTTCACAATTTTTCTGTGTTGATAAAAACGAGAAGTGATGAATATGAACGCAATACCGGTACTACCGAAATTGAGTTTCAGAATAGTTACCAGAATCTTAAAGAATTGCAGATTCTGGAAAATTCTGGAAGATTCTGGTACACAAGAATTGTAGAAGTAATTTGTTCTTTCAAGAATTTTCTAGAATTACAATTTGACATTTCAGGTCATCTAGAATTGTAAATGTACACACTTGCGGTATATCATACAGAGTTGCAGATTATCGAACATTTTGGACAGAATTCTACACTATTACATTTTACACAGTTTTTGTATTTCTTTAAAAAAGAACGGAGAAGGCTTGGTACAATTCTGGCTACAACTAAATTATTTCTACACTGTATATTTCTTTTTTGTGTTTTACAGGAAGTTGCCATTTTCATTTTTCTAAGTAATTCTAGAAGAGTAAAATGAAAAAAGGAACTGAACTGTTAAGTTAAAATTCTGTGGGCATTTAAAAATAAAAAGTTGTATTAATATCTTTTCATACATGACTTGTTTTTTTATTTCATTTTTTAAAAAACATTATCCTATATACAATGCTTGTTTTATCAAAATTATCTAATTACAATTACCAGAATTGTTATCACTGTTACAATTTTGTGAACTGTGTATTTCTGGAATACCAGAAATGTCCACGAAATCGCACAATTCTGGAGTTCGATTTGTGTTACAGAACTGTACAAAAAAAAAACAGATTACCCTTGTAAAGCAGTTGTTAAAAAAAACAGACTCATACTCTGATATTCTAAGAAATGTGCAGACAATCTGGAACAGAATTGTACAATTCTTAAAGTATAGGAATTTTGTTCATATTCTTCACGTTATCCCAATAACATGACCTGCAGTGTTCTCTGTGTTACCTCTTACAAAACTAAAAGCCAATAAAAACACATGAATAAACTCATTGTTTATTGTTGATATGGTTTTGAAATAATTATCCTAAAAAACAAAAACCGTCATTATCATCTATCACATACAAACTTGGTTGGAGGTTAAGCTGAGATAACAATAGCACTGATTTCGGCCTGCAGACAATGGAATAATGAAAGTGAAGCCAGTAGGAGTTGTACTGTATACGGACAGTTCCAATATATTGATTGATCTATAAATGATTTAATGGGCGTGGTATTTATTTTTCAGTAGAGGAGTAAGAGATGAATAAGTTGAAACAGGTGTTTATAGTACGTTGTAATGAATTGTCCTAATGCGTTTTATGCACATGTCAAAACAATTGTAACAGAAAAGATTAATATAAACACTCGACTTATGTCCAGTGGGTACAACTAAATCTACATACCTGTTAGAATATTATCTTTAATCATAAAGGGCGGTCACAGGTAACGTCGTTCTCCTTTCATCTATCAAATACAACCATTTCCGATATCCCTGTGGGTACATGTAGACCACTGCGCATGACAGGCATTTAAAATATTGCTTATCGTCTGCTTTTTCCATTGATTTTACGCAAATATGGTTAATACATACATTTCAAGGCCCAGTACCCACACGTGTATTATTAGTTGAATAGAGGGTCTACACGAAAAACATTTAAAGTTATTATGAAAACTTAATTTGTAGTTTCGGTCATTCATGAGAAGACTATCGCTGATGGCGGAAATCAAACAATTATAAATTTCCAATTACAAAAAAACAAAAAAAATATTAATAGAAAGCAACATTAATTTTAGATCTTTTTTGCAAAATTCTTTTTAATTAAGTTATTCATCTCCAATGTAAAAAAAATGGATAACACGAAACACCTACACTACACATGGAGAACACGAATAAGACAAAAGACAAAGGAACTCGCGACAGCCGGACTTGGTACCGGCACTAGCAAAAGCCAGTGGTAGGGTTAAACCGGTTTATGGGTACCCAAACCTCCCCTTTATCTTAATAAGGGAAATACTATAGTTCCCTATAGTATTCCAGTTTCCCAAGTTCATTTGTAAACATGAAAAATATTACAATGAATAAAATGTTGTTAATGGCCAGGTCACAATTTTCGGAAACACATTTTTTTGTAAATCAAATACCTTACTTCTTGAAAGCCACAACATTTTTCTTTAATTCTCTTCAAAAACTGCAAAATTCAGTTCAGTGACTTTGGCTATGATTCTACACATCTAAAATTGCAACTCGTCTTTGTAATATTACAGTCATTTTATAGTTACATTGACCAGACTAATTAGAAGTCTGTTTGAATCACTGCAAAACTGCCTGCTTGACTGATAATTAACAATTATTATCTTTTGTCATCTTGTTTAACCTTTAGAAATTTATTTAGTAACACTTCATAAAGCACAAAATCTCCCTGTTGGCTTACAAATCCCAATCAATATTGATTGCCTTTTACAAAACAAATTTTAAAAAACTTGTTCCTTAAAGCATTGACAAGCTGTAAAGGTGTCAAGATTAATTATCACATGAAATTGGATTAAAAACTAAACAAACAGATTAATTGACAAAATCAGGTGCTACTAGATGAATCTCGATGAAGGTGTAAGGGATTATATGACCAAACAAACTAATTATGTGTTACATGATCTGTTACTAAATGCATTTCTAAAGATACAAATTATTTCACAAAAGGTGATGAAGACCAATTATTTGTCCAGCAGTTAAAGTTGTAGACTGACTTTATGTCTGCCAGCCACACTGGTCAAGCTAACTATAAAATGACTGTAAACGGAGGGCTGAAAAAATAACATGAAATTCATCTACGGCCGGTCGTATATTGAGGTCTACTTTCCATTTACGTTAAGTCAATAGAAGCTTCTCTGCAAATGAGCTGAATTTTTAGGATTAATTTCATTTCATTCAAAAAATCATTTTTAATTGTTTTAAAGACCTGTTATGACAATTTCTTTTGTTATTCAAGACACTTTAATTCTTGTAAATGCCTGGACTATTGCATCTTTCTTTTGTCTTTCCATTGATTCTCTCGATTTTGAAGCACTTTAACTGATAATTTACCTCAAATTATTTACTTACCCCGAATTATTTACCTCATTAGTTTTTATGCATATTCATTCACATATATGCTAACTTTGACCTTCTGTTATGTTTTACTTAAATATTAGATGATGTTTAAGTTTCATGTGGGAAAAAATTTCCCCGGTCTAAGGATCGAACCTGTGCTACCTTTCTGTAATATCAAGGTGATCTAAGGACATTCATAAACTGTCGCGACTATCATCGATATATAGGGAATAATACATGGCAAAATCCGTATCACATGCCGTATCATCCCGAGTCACCAATATCAGCACGAGGGCCTCTGGCCCGAGGGCTGATATTGGTCGAGGGATGATACGACATGTGATACGGATTTTGTCATGTTTTATACAGTTTATCATATGTTTAAACAGGGGACTTCAAATCCAAAACTTCTGTCGAAAATTGAAATCGGTAAGAGAAAATACATGTATTTTTTGAAGAGGAAAATTTCAAAATGGTCGGAAAGGACTGGAGGTTTTGGAAAAAAATCTTACATATTAAGGAAAAAAGTTTTTCTAGATTTTTTACCTGACCCTCACAAAACAATTTCAACCAAACAAATCTTTGTTATCCCCAAAAATTTTTTTGCCCCCCCCAAAAAAAATTTTTTTTACCCCCCTGAAAATTTTTTTTTATAAAAAAAGTAAAATTGAAAAAAAAACAATTTTTGGAAAAAAGTATGATACAGGGCTAGCCATGCCATAAAGGGTGTGTGATAAAGGGTAAGCCATGCGATAAAGGGTATGACGTCATAGTGTGAATACAGAATGAGCGGCATGCACTGTATCACATATTCAAAACGTCTGTATATGATAAAAGAAAATATATTTAAAGTGGCAACAGATCGATAACTCAGGTAATTTTTCAAATAAAATCTAATCGGTATTTAGATAATAAAAGTAAACAAATATTTGACACAAGATCAATATAAAAGACAACTGTTCCGCATGTAGAACAAAGAGTACATTTATTAACTATTTGATGCATATAGCCTTAATAAACTGATGAATATACATGAGTAGAAGATTCTATTTTGATGGCGGGATGTCAGTATTCATTTTTTCACATATAAAATTCTGTATATTAAATAAATTGCACGGTCTATAAGTTAGTTAAAGTATGTTTCAGAGTAATTAATTGAATTAAAGTGCTTCGTAAGAAAAGGGGTGGTTAAAATGCCTTCGCGCTGCGCGCTCAGGCATCTTGACCACCCCTTTTCTTACGAAGCACTTTAATTCAATTAAAAGTGCTTCGTAAGAAAAGGGGTGGTTAAAATGCCTTCGCGCTGCGCGCTCAGGCATCTTGACCACCCCTTTTCTTACGAAGCACTTTAATTCAATTAATTACTCTGAAACATACTTTAACTATAACGTATTTTTCAGATTGACTGAAACGAGAAGTACTTTGAAAGCAGATAAAATCTTCACGAAAAATGAGGTGTTCCGCGGTCCCGTCTATAAATTAGTAAGCCCCCCCCCCCCCCACCGGGCGGTGATGTTCCTATAAATACAATATATTTGCGACAAAGATGATTACACCATCCAAAATGTCAACTATCATTTCATACATGGTCTTTTTTATCATCCGCTATTAATGTTTGTAATATTTTGGTCTTGGAAACAAGACATTGCCAAACAACTTAACCGTTGAAAATAACTACTTTAATGCGATCGGGCCTTTGAAAACCATGGCGAAATCATTTTCTTTAAGTCCGTCGGACAGAGTTATACGAGGACACTTCTTATCATTAAGAACAACAAGAACCGAAACAAATCTTTTACCAGAGCAGTGCATTAGTAGGCATTTAGCATAGGGAATTCTAATTTAATCGCGCTGCCCTCCTGGACTGTCATTTATTTTCGCCATTCATTCGCAATATTTACTATTAGAACATTGTAGTTAAAATATTTATGCTTCAATGTGTATTCATTTGAAAACAAAGAAACAAAAGTATATCTAATGGTAAATCATACACACCTGGATATCAACCATGCTTTATGTTTTATTATACCATCATAATTCGCATCTTTTGTTTTGCATTTTGAGGTATAATATATATGTTTTCCTTTATTACGTTTGTTCTAAGCTGGTTTTAAGTGCCCGCATTGCCTACCATTTCTCTCGCCCATTGGAACTTCTTGAACTTACTTTGGGATATAACTGATATAGTCCGCTGCATTATTTATTGCAAGATAAATTACAACCGTATTTCAGATCTTTTTTTCATGTTAAATTTTGCTCCATATCTATCCTCAGTACCATGTAGTCAGCAGTTTCTTCTAGACAATATTTATTTTGATAGCTTCAGTGTCAGTCACCAACATTCAGTAAAAATGATTCAACAATTATCTTGCTCATCGATTTGGGAACTATTCACATATCAAATCAAATCAGTTCGCTTCACCATATCAGTTTATGATAAACATTTCTCAGTATATCCGACAACAAATCCATGATATTTCAAAATATCACTATAAAATGGGCGCAATCAACCTCAGCAACTATTCACATATCAAATCAAATCAGTTCGCTTCACCATACCAGTTTATGATAAACATTTCTCGGTATATCCGACAACAAATCCATGATATCTCAAAATATCACTATAAAATGGGCGCAATCAACATCAGCAACATGTACATAAAGTTTCAGGTATATTTTGTTTATATTTTGCCTCTTCTTACTATGTTGTATCAAGCCCTTGGCGATCAATAACCGATGAAACACAATCAGGAGGAATCACGATACTCGAAGTTCCAAACCCTTTGCAATAAACCATGAAAGATGCAACAAATATAAAACCAAACTTTTGTTAATCAATTGTCTCTCATTCAAAGCAGGGTCTGTAAAGGCCCACCTGTCTAAAATTCGAAGTACAGATTTCCTTACAAGGGTAAATTGATTTTTTTTAAGTTCAGGTTAGAATTCAAGCAAACATTGACAACATGTGACAAAAGTAGGCTTGAAATACCTTTTTCGAAAGCTGGACCCATGGACCGGCGTGACTTACATTCGCTAAATCAATTCAATATATTGAATCCACTGGATTTGTTCAATAATCAGATATCCTTAAAAACGACACCTCTTCGTTTTCCTTTTCGGAAAAAGATTCGACTAGAACCTTATGTCTGAAAATGAAGACTATAACATGAACTAAACAAAGACTTTGGTAATTTACTTCACAGAAGTCTGACAAAAGTAAAGTGGTACATATAATAAAACAGGTACTTTTTTGATATTTGACAAAGAAAGCTTGCATGCATATAAACATATAAATAGTTAAACAGTAAGTATTGTGGAATTAAATGTAAACTACGTTCTGCTGTGTCGAACACGATCTGATCTTAAACATAGAACACTCCTTGCTAAACATATATTATTATTAAATGTATTAAAAGTACTCGCCTTTAGAATTCATTCTTGTTGAGAAACTTAAATGTTTCTGATTTAGTGTGATGTTTTTTTTTTTCACTTTGAATTATTCAATAGCCCTCGCCATCCTTACTACAGACGTCATTGTATAGGTCCTGGAGCGTAAGAATATATAGAAATACACATATTTTTGTAATCCAATACCAATTGTGAGCAAGATTAGCATATAACAGCAGATTAAATTATGAGAAATAAATAAAAATAATTGTCTAAGCAAAAAGTTATTTGAAACTAACATCGCCAAAAACACTTATATTAGATCTTATATTGTTTTCTGCCCGACTGTTGAACTGGAAACTGACAGCAAAATCTTTTGTAGATCTAGACGGACCCGGGATTTCTATTTTGTTTGCTAACGATTCCCTGGCAGACTGATGGTGTGTAAACATTGAACTTATGTCTTTTGAATCTTTTGCACCTTGAAGATTAGTACGATCTTTTCTTAGATGACTGTCGCGATCGTGAACAATGGCAAGCTGGTCTCCAATTTCATTCCGTTTCTTGTCTATTTCATGCTCTGACAGATTATAGAGTTCTCGTTCGCGCTCGTCAATTGCATCTCTCATTCTATCAAACGTCTGTCGTATCTGAAGAGCCAATTCTTTTTGAATCTGTTCAATGTTTTCGGCAGCCTTTTCTAAAGCCTGTTTCTTTTCTTCTACCACCTTAATCTCTTTATCCATCTCGGTAAGCGTCTCGTCGAGAACAGGAGAGTACTTTCCTAAAGCTTCGTCGACATTCATCACATTATGTCCGTTCTTTTCTTTATGGTCTAATATAGTACAATCACAACAAACTGGCATTATACAAGGTTCACAGAAAAAGTTCAAAGGTTGCATCTTGTGTTTACTACAGTATTGAACGTCTGATTTACCGGTTTGCTTTATATAACACAACAACTCGAGTATTGTTGTATCATTAGGAAGACGTTTAATGTCCAGTTCAGAACATATGAGTCCCTCACGGCAAGTTGGGCAGCAGATCTTAACAGCCAACGGCATACTACGAAACGCGGATGTCAATGACTGTCTATACTCGCCTTCTACTCGGAACATTTGTTGCAAACAGTCTAGACAAAACGTATGATGACAAGGTAACATTTTTGGCAATTTTTCGTCTTCATCATAGCATTCCCGACATATCATACATTTAAGAAAAGTTTCTTCGAAACGTTCTTCATCGAAAATTATATTTCTCTTTCTGGCTTTCTTTGTTTCCTCTACAGGGCCATCAGAGGAACCTGAAATGACATTTATAAAACTAAAAACGTGGGGTAGGGTAACCCGTTTCACTACTACAGGGCCATCAGAGGAACCTGAAATGACATTTATAAAACTAAAAACGTGGAATTTACCGAGTTCACATTGTCATTTAAAACATATCAACATATCAGCTAAAAATATACGATTAAGTCTGTTTTTTTTCTGTATGCAAGTCTTTAAATAAATAATTAAGGAAAGGTAGTATTTGCACCTGTATTTACCTGTATCTGCTGGATTATCTAACACCCTTTCTATTTCATTAAAGTGACGTCATACATGTACCAGAGGTTTAGGTTTGTTATTTATTGCATTGCTTAATTAATTGATTAATGTTTCACATTCACAAAAGCAAATAGGACTTCTACAATAAGGAAGGATATAGTTTTATAAGCTGTAGAAAGTTATGTCTTATTTTTGACTACAATCTTCCTTTTTGGGACTTTTAAATTAAAAATAATATTTGGTATCTTAATTGGTATGTAAATAAAATGAACTGTTGTGAAAAAGGGCATCTTACCATATGTCGTCATATCGTCGTCAAATTGTTTCATCTTTTCCTCCAGCTTCTGATTTTCTTCTTCATCTCCCATTTCCATACTATTGTTATCTTCCAACTCCCGCTGCCTGCAAAATAATAATTATTGTAGTGTTTCTGTAATTTTAAACAGCAGTAGTGAATTAATCTGAGACACAGTGAATATCATTTTCTATCATATAAATAAAAAATATATGTAATAGACAACATCGATTACACTGCCTACCAAGAGTGAATCGATGAGACCATAATCATGGCAGAACCAATAGTTGCGACTCCCGATAAGTAATTATTATTGTAATAAATCATTACTGTTTATCATAATAATAACGACTTTTTCAAGAGTCGCTCACATTGGTTCTGATCATGCTGAATCGCACTTGGCACACAGTGTGTTGTGTTGATAATGATTTTTTAGCATTGTGAGTAGTGGCTGTAACGATTTCATTCATTTACAAATGACTTCATGTATTTTGGCTTTTGATTTCACACAGAATGAAGTCGTTCATATTTGGGCCCTATAATAGTTTGACTTCTAGCTGCTCAGTCGTTAAGACGAGAAACAATTCCCATACCCGATGTATCTATTACAAAATATTGTCGATTAATAGCCTCGTCTATATTGGCGCGAAAATATGTTCAAATGTAAAACAATTGTTCTTCACTTACCACGTTTCATTAAAGGCACGAATCATATTTAACCACAACTTTGCTCCAGACCTGATGTTGTGAAAATGAATTGTTATTTTTGTATCATAAGATTAACATTCTTTGTGTTTCTTACTCATCCTGTTTATAGGCAAATTCCTACACAACAGGAGTACTGGTTGAAAGATTTTTAAGAGATTAAAATTTAAAAAACGTGATGTAGTATATTTTAATTCGCCATTTTATATTGCTTTTTAATGCACTACTCCTACACTAGTTCAGAAAATATGCAGGGTTTATTTAATCTGTTACGACCTAGACTATGTATTACATGTATCAAAATAAAAACTGTATATTGATAAAAAGTCATTTTGACCAAGAGGTACTTGTAGATTGGCTAATTACCACTTTAAATAGTAAAAAGAGCCTTAGTTAGGAAAGATATGCGCATGTATACGTTAGTCCCTCATTTACAGTCATTTTATAGTTAGCTTGACCAGTGTGGCTGGCAGACATAAAGTCAGTCTACAACTTTAACTGCTGGACAAATAATTGGTCTTCATCACCTTTTGTGAAATAATTTGTATCTTTAGAAATGCATTTAGTAACAGATCATGTAACACATAATTAGTTTGTTTGGTCATATAATCCCTAACACCTTCATCGAGATTCATCTAGTAGCACCTGATTTTGTCAATTAATCTGTTTGTTTAGTTTTTAATCCAATTTCATGTGATAATTAATCTTGACACCTTTACAGCTTGTCAATGCTTTAAGGAACAAGTTTTTTAAAATTTGTTTTGTAAAAGGCAATCAATATTGATTGGGATTTGTAAGCCAAACAGGGAGATTTTGTGCTTTATGAAGTGTTACAAAATAAATTTCTAAAGGTTAAACAAGATGACAAAAGATAATAATTGTTAATTATCAGTCAAGCAGGCAGTTTTGCAGTGATTCAAACAGACTTCTAATTAGTCTGGTCAATGTAACTATAAAATGACTGTAATCACACCCAAACAAAAACTTTCGTTTCACCAAAAGTTTTCACTATTAAATTTCAGGGGTTTGTCCGTTTTATGTGCCGAGGGCAATTGTAGTCTACTTGACAATTTGGATAAAAAACACAGTAAGGGACCGACCATTTAACCTGAAGGGGGGGGGGTTATGTTTTTTTTTCTGGACAGAAAATTTTTTAATTTATTTTTTTCACGTGTTGCAACAAAATATTTTTTTTCAAAATTAACATTATTTTTTTTGGCAGAAAACCTCCTTCAGAAATTTTTTTTTCATCATTTTGGCAGCCAAAATATTTTTTTCATACAAAATCGGATCCAAAATATTTTTTTTTAGAAAAAACCATAGCCCCCCCCTTTCAAGTTAAATGGTCGGTCCCTAATGCTTTATTACTGGAGCAGCCGAAATAACCGAAGTTTGTCTTAACGTTTGAAGTAGAATAACTGAGATGTAATTTATACTGTGGTTTCCTCTGAAAAACTGACATTCTGTAATTTATATTTGTTTTGTTTTAATAAGCGAAGTCCTGCAACTATTATTTGGCGAAAGAAGTAGGGCCTTTTAGCCGTGCATTTTGATCCTATATTGGGTCATTTTTTAAATATGCTCAAATGTTTTCGAAATCCTGTAAAAAGATGGTCTCTAGTATAAGTGCATTTCCTAAGAATCGGATTAATATATGCCACACTTGTATGTTTTCTGACATATTGAACGGTCCGACGTGTCTGTTCATTTTAGCCATTTTACAGTGTATGAGAAAATGGCACTACTCCAAGGACACCGATAGCCAAAAATAATTTTTTGTATATTTACATTTGCCCTTCCAAATGTCATTTAGTGTTATTTTGGTCCTGGATGTCCTATACAACGTATTTTACAAAAACCTCACAAGAATTGTCAAGATCTGTCAAAATTGTAAACAAATGACAAGTTCGTTGACTGGAATTTTTATCTAAAAGTATGAAAATGCATTCGCAAAAGAAATAAAGTCAGGGGAAAGTGGCCATACCATATACCTAAAGAAAGATTGTTATATGAGGGAAAAATCGTTATATTTCCCACGTTAAAGTTTATAAAATACATATACATAGACATAACCAGAGGCAGAACATGTGGTATTTTCTTGTCGTTTTTAAATAATTAGTAATGTTCGTGTGGTTTTCTGTATACACTGGCTTCAGCAAAAATGGCAACTTACCCTTTGAAAGAATTAATCCCTAAAACGTCCAAACTCAGCAACAAGGTGACAAATAGTGGACGTATCGTTAATAGAGCCTTTGTATATAGATATAACATTGACTTGAGGGGATGTAAAGTGTGCCAGGATTCTGTCATTATGTATAGGTGTCAACCTCATTCGGCCATCTTAACTTTCACGGATATATATCTTCAGGATAATGTCGTGATTGTTACACCACTGTGTTTTTTATTTCATTAACCTTCAGATACACTCTCATCTTCAAAAAAATTAAAAAAAATTGTAATATAGAAATAAAATTTTAATCTCCTTTAATGTTATTTTTTTGTCTGGTTTGTTACAACAATACATTCACTTGTTTGGATTCACGTGTTTGGATTTTACAGAATTCAAATAAAATATGCACAAAATTCAAATCCTGTAAAAGATGGCCAACAGTCTGATGTCCGATACGCTGACTTTTTTTACCTTTTCATCAATGCTATGTTTTTTGGAATACATATCTACATCAACTAGGTATTTTATAGTGTTTTACAATAATAGCATTTAATCAATTAATTTGTAAATTTTTTCGTTTGGCATAGTGGTAATCTTTTAAGGTAATAGATACTCATTGAATATATCATGCTTTAAATGTGCATGTCGGCAATTCCTCGCTTGTCAATATCGGCCTATCTAGTAATTTACTTATATTGCTAATATACTCTTCACTGCAGTATAATGCATAATACTTTACACAGTTTGGTAAATATTTAACTGTTGTTTGTTGTCATGGGATACGTTTTTATTGCTATATTGAAAGACTTCATATTAATTACATTAAACATTCATTTTCGTTTGTTATAATGTTTTGTTTCATTGAAACAACGGCAGTAGAATACCGAAGGAACAAAGGGTGAAATTCACAAAAATCGAAGTCCAAAGACAGGGCAAAAACGAGAACACAGAAAACATAGATGTATAATAATGTATTATAAATCTATGCAGAAAACAATGACGTTAGACACAAAAACAATGAAGCTTTAAATTCCTGTAATAAAGCTGGGACTAATATAAAAGGGATTTGAAAGTATTTACCAAACCAGTTTGATCGAATAAAATGCGGTGTCCCGGCTACGATTTTCGGCCGTGTAACTCATAAAATTATACTGAAAATTTTGCCGAAAGCTTTATAAATCTATGGTCCCAGTTAAAAGTAAGAAATTTCCTGATACAAATGTACCGCCAAGTATATGGAAAACCAATGGTACTGGCCAGTAGCTTCGACAAAGCATTCATTAACTTCGTAGTTAAATAGCTATTTTTGCCTCCGGTTTGAAAAGTATGACGAAAACTTAACTTTGACTCACAAATAAAAAAGTTGTCCCACCCATTGTCGTGATCATGATAAAAAATAATGTCAAATGAATAACTCCTGATTGGAAATTTTCCCATTAGTATCTTCGCTTTATCTGGCAATATTATTAATATGACGTCCCAATTTTGTTTGCTGTTAACTTATTCATTGTGTTAGTCAGTTAAAAAATGTCCATGCCCATGTTACCTGTAGTAAAGTGCTTTAGTTACCTTTACTGAAAAAAGGTTCTCAAATATTTATAATCCAGAAATGTGACTTAAACTATTGAATGTGTATTTTTTTTATTATCATGTGTCTGGTACACGTAGTTTTAATAATGAATGTTTGTGTGAATGGTAAGAGGAAAAGAACAAATTAGATGAAGACGTTGTTCCATTGCTTGGTTTTATCATGTATTTGTAGACACTTTGTCTCATGTACATTTACTCCATATCCTTCCATGTTTAATGAAACTTGATACCCTTATCCATCTTAAGGCAAACTAAACGTCTCGTGATCAGTTTTACATATATGTACATATATATAAAATGTCAATAATATGGTAATTGAAGGAATACACATAAACATAAATAAATATGAGTGACTATCTTGGCTCCATACTACAGATAGTATCTATTGATCCGAGATCACTGTATTCTGCATGTCTGCAAATTTATTAATTCTAGTGAAACACAAGTCTGAAACACACAACAAAATATAGGTCCTTCAAGTTAAACGTTGATTTAAATGAACAAACAACTATCTGAAAAGTAATACATGTACCTAAGTACATGTATATATTTGGAGAAAAATAAAATAGATTACTTACCTGTAGAACACCTGTGATTTGTGTATTGAATTTATCCACACTGTCGTTAGTTCTGGTGATTAAACAATCTTTAAAATGCAACACACGTTATGGGGACAAATCGAACACAGATGAGGAAAAGAGCATGAATGAACAAAATGTAATTTTTGAATACACATCCCAAAAACAAAACAAGCAATTTGATTGGTTTATTATAGCTAAAACGGGTCATTGCTAATATTTCAGAAGGAGGGTCTATATGGGTAGATTGTACACTTACAGTGAATAAATTGAGAATTGCACTAAATCCCTTCGAGCCGACCCGAAGCTTTGTCTATATGCTTGTTTTTACCACTTGTTCCAGTTTCAGTCATCAAGAAATAATATGCACATGGCAAGTTCTGGAACCTTTTTAAAAGACTAAATTGACAATCTAGAGCGAGCAAAGAGTAAATAGAGATTCTGAAATTCATAAAAAAAAAATAATAGAAGCACAAAACTTGATACCTACACAAGTTACATGTTTATACAGTTTGGCCTCACATTACCTAAAACAGGGGCTATATATAGTCCCTGCTAAAAAGCATTGAACGCCAAAAGTCTAATTGTTTTATATTTTCACTAAAACTCGAATGCTAAGTCTGTCATCAAAAAAGTCGTTTAAGAATGTTTTAAAACAATACGTTTTCAAAAAAAAATCAAGACAACAAAATATCAAAACTTTTCTGTAACAGTTAATAATGACAATGAAAACCAAAACAATTTGGTTTATAAGTACAGCACATTTTGGAAACAAAAATATACTCAGTTTATCTGGTGATAACTTTGTTGCACATGTTTGATCATCTCAATATTTACTAATCTTTTCAGAATTAATTATCGAAGAGCGATAAAATCAGACTTTTCTCTGGCATTGTGACGAGTTTGGAGCAAATTATACTTACCCCTCCGGAGCACCTTATGATATCTACAATTTTTGAAGAGGTTCACGTTGCTGGTGCTTTAGCTTTATGGCGTTATTGTTTATCTTTGTGTATCTATTTTGTCTTTGTCATGTTGTCTCATGCTGTTACAACAAATCATGTTCAGAAGCCAACTAAGTTTGAGTTTGACAGGACAACATGACATAAGAAGATAGAAGGTTTTACTCAAGCTTGTATCATTTTCGATCAGTGTTCCAAATAAGTAACTTCAATGGTGGTGTTATGAACTTTCAGCAAACACGGTTTTACAATAAGTCTTTGTTATAAAAACAAAAGAGCATCATATAGTTCAGGACTAGTGGTTCTAAAATTGCACAAAAAATATCTATTTGTATGAAAAAGAAAGGAAATGAGGTAAATTTCAAGGAGACAACATCATCCCATATCCAGGTTAAAAATGACCCAAAACAAAGCATCTAGGGGGTCACCGTACGGTCTTCAACACAGTGAGGAACCTCACACCATATAGCAAGCCCTAAATGGTCCCAAAAAGGTAAAAAAGTGAATACATCAATGGAAAGAAACCACATCCAATAACCCAAATATCAAGAAACTAAAATTTTATAAGAAGACAAGGACAAGCCAATGACCAACATGTCCAGGCGCAAAAATTGCGGTGGGGTTAAACTCGTTTTCTTGGATCCAAACCCTCCCCTATGTGTGCGGGTGAATGGCTAAAAATAAATATACAAAAAGACTCACAGTAAAAATCAAACTAGAAAAAAAGTCCAACTTATCAAGACGAGTACCCTTACAATGAAGTACATAAAACATGAAGACAATACACACAGGTACTGTCCGGACAAATGCTCGCAGTTACTGACAGCTAGCTAAGGACATAATTTCCGTTGACTATGATATCAAGCCTTCTTAGATATGAAACTTCAATTGAAATACTTCTAAATTGTAGTTAATTTGCACTGAGTTAATAAATCCGGCAGTTGTTAGTTGTTCTTATTGTTTAGTACTTGATTATATCTAATTCATTCTATTTAGAATACGTCGTCGAAAACTTATTAGTCGAATAAGAATATTTTATTACAAATCAAGAATCCTGAAGGATATAATAACTACTATTATGTTTCCTATAAAAAAACTGCATTATTAGTTTTTAATATACTTTTCTGGCATAGTATACCTACAGCCATGTACTATGCCTGTCACGTGACTTGGAAGGCGGAGCTACATTATTGTCAATCAAATAGTGATGAAAATCAATCAAGCATTTCTGATAAGTATTACCCCACTTGTGAGTACTGACCATTCATTTTACTTATATCATGAAATAAATGTTTTTTTTTTAGATCCGCCATAAAAAGTTATTTTTTATTTTTCAAAATTTCCATGAAATATAGGAATATAAACTGACAGTAACAAAATGAACAAAACAACTATTTATCAACTTGGAAATTGTAGCAAAAGATAAAAATTAATGACACAGTCAGCAAAATAATGATAATAACATGGCTGAATATGTTATTATCATAATACTCCTTGGGTATAACTAGCTCAGCCCTGAGGGCCCAAAACCTTATCCAATATCTTAAGTTTGTCCCTATTGTTTCTGTGTTTGGGTATGTGTGCTCTATGATTTGTAGCTCGTTCGTTCAATGGTTCGTTCTGGTGTTTGCCTCTGATGGTGCCTAAGACTATTGTTGTCACTTTTATTTGGAATTAAAAAACTCTGTCCTTGTCCGATTTTCAATAATATGTTTGTGCAACAAAATATATATATATATTTTTGTTTTACATAACCTTGGATGTCTGACAACAAAATCCTGTTCATTTTTAAGGACAAAACTTTACAAAAGGATTGTCTACTTCAGAACGATTTAAAGCAACATATTTTCAATAATGTATCCAAAATGCCAAATTTTTAAACCTTACCATGTCACTCCGTTTTTGCGAGTTCACACCGTTAGTTCATTACTTTTTTGTTTGCATATGTAGTGTTTGTGTGTTTTGTGGGCATGTAGTGTCTTTGGACTTCCGTCTTCTGGCGTTCTTGCTTTTGCCTTGTCTCTGGACTTTGATTTATGTAATCTTGTGCTTTGTTCCTTCGGTATTCTACTGAAGTTGTTTTATAATTAATGAAGGGAAAATAACAGGAAACACTTACAATGGCCGAACATTACAATCACATGTCACAACCAACCAGGGAACTGCACAAGAAAAACAATAAAATGACAAAAGACAAACATAGATAACGATAGGAACTCGGGATAGCCGGACTTGGTACCGGCACTGGCAACAGCCAGCGGTAGGGTTAAACCAGTTTATGGGTACCCAAACCCCCCCTTTCTCTATCCCGTTTCCCTATAGTATAATAAACATACAAATAAAACCCAATACAGGTAGACCACTAACTCTAAGACCACAATCTTGAAAAGGAAAGAATAGACAAAACGTAATTAAGAAAGATTGGCCGAGGGGTGCTATTCAGTCACTGTTTCAATTGTCACTACAGAAGTTTTATGACCGTCACCATGATGACAGACTGTTACAATATTTCTATTTCACAAATGAGAAGAGATATCTTTTGGTAGATCCAGAGTCGATTACCGGACTGACAAGCACCGACTTTGACAAAACCGGACTTTTCACTGGCAATGTGACGAGTGCCACGTGTGGAGCAGATCATGCTTACCCTTCCGGTGCACCTTATGATACCTCAGTTTTTGTAGGGTTTCACACTGCTAGTGCTTTAGTTTTGTTGCGTTCTTGTTCATTTTTGTTTATTTGTTTTGTCTTTGTCACGCATATTTTGTTGTCATTATTTCTCCATGTATATTTAAGCCTTATATTTGTATTTAATTTATTATTTTTTTTGTAATTACCCAATGTTATTATAACCTACCGTTAATACTGCCCATATTTCATGATTTTATTATGCCAAGTTTTCAAGATTGACTCGATGAGTGTCCTGTGGAGGTTTAGATATTGTTGATTTCTCCTCTTTTTTTGTCGGGAAACGGACGAACGCTTTGCCAGTATCCATAGTGGTAAAATAACATGGATGAAGCTTTGTTAAATATCTAGCAATGAATTCCGCTCAAACCGATTCTAGAAGCCGTCTGAAACTTACTATGAGGTATGAGAAGCCCTCATGGTGACTTTAAAACGAAGAATGAATGAAAACATTGTTTCATTGTTTAGCTTTAGCATGTTTTTGTAGAGACTTTGCCTCAAATGCATTTATTTAATATCTATGGAAGGAATAAAGTCAATTCTATTGCTTCCTGTATAATGATTTCCGTTTTGTATTATTAACGTCTGGGTAGAAAAGTAAGTGAGAATCGGACCGTCAATCCTAAACGAATAATCCAAGGACAATGGCAACATCGGAAACAACAAAGAAACAGTTACAACATGAGCACGGCACAGAAAAGAAAACGAAGACACACACACAAAGATGAACAACACGGACCCAATACAAAACACGGATGAGATCAGGTGCACCGGTAGAGGAAGTATCTCCTGCTTCTTATAAGACATCCGCCGTGTTGAACATGTTAAATCCATCAGAGGAAACAACAATAAAGCTTTAGGGAAAGATCTGTTGTGATCTGGGAAGCAGATATCCCATAGTGGTCCACAAGATGGTGATGTTGACCGAAGAATTGCTGGAGGGATAACTTCAAGTTTTGGGTAACATACCCTTGTTGAATTAGCCTATTTGTGAGCAACCGGGCTCTATCAAGAAAGTCACTGTATCGAACACAGGCTCTTGAATAGCGAACGAGCTGGGAGATGTAAACTCCGTATGCCGGCGCTGTTGGGATGTTGCTACAAAGAGTAGGTAAGTTGAAAATGGGAAAAGTGAAGTCATCGCGTTTGACATACAGCTTAGTTTGAAGTCTACCTCTGTTGTCAATTTCAAGATGAAGATCAAGGAATCAGGCTGATGTGGAAGTATCTGTAGTATCCTTAATTTCGAGCTCTGACCTGATGAAGAATATCAGCAAAGCGATGGTTGTTTCATCTATATAACGGAGGCTTAAATTGAAGGATTGGGCCAGTTTGTACGAATTCTATCATGACTAGTTTTTCTATTTATGTTGTTATGTATTTACTTTATTATGCATGTTTATAGCTTTAACTGATTTAATTCCATACTGGCAAAAGTGGATTGTGTTTACGGAGTAAACAAACTAATAAAAAATAATGGAATAACAGAAATGATAATCTACTATATCGAATAAAGTAATGATAACGATATAAAAAATTAATAAATTGGACAAAAATGTAACATATGATCTTAATTGATGCCATAGGTGCATTGAATTGGTCTGATTCTGTAATACATCGACAAGCGATTCTGAAGTAAAGAGTAAGATAAGAGAAAATCTAAAAATCAAATATCCAAAAAATACGGCAATTCATAATAATCACAAATAGACAACTTAACAAAGACAAAATCTAAACAAAAACACACAAGAGCGAAAAAAAAACTAAAGTAATAGCAGTGTGAACCCTACAAAAACTAGATGCATGATCTGCTCCAAGCTTGGCTCCCGTCGCCATACCAGTGAAAAGTCCGGTTTTGTCATAGGCAATGGTTGTCGTTCGGTAATGAACTCTGGTTCTATTAAAAATGTCCATTTTTATAATATTGTAACTGTCAAATCATGGTGACGACCGTTAACTTCTGTAGTGACAACTGCGAAAGTGATTGAACGTAACATAGTAGTATAAGTTTTTGAGCCAGCAATTGTTCTTTGTTGACAAAGTTGCTGTACAAACAATGGGCACGACAATAGATAATGAGTTGTGAAATGAAGACGCAATATGCGGGGGATGTCGAAATATTAGTACTCAAAAATGGGAAATTCATTATTCAATATCCAGTGGTATTTAAACAAAAGATGTTGCTCTCGTTTAGAAAAGATAAAAATGTCGATTACAATGTTTAGGTCTGTTGTTAGGTGCTTTAAAAGTTACTTATAATGTGATATATTCTACTTTTTCATGTGCATGTGACAGACTTCTATATATACAAATGACAAAAAGTTTTTGATTGAATCTACTTTGCATATTTTAGAAGAAAAAGGATATTTTTGAAAATTTTCCCCTTACAGAGACTTGTGACCAGAAAAAATATGCTTTTTCTTTAAATAAACATCTTTTCATGTGCCGATTTTCGGCAAGGTACATGTAGCAGTGCAGATACAATAAATTAAAAAAAAAGACGATATTTCGCTGTTTTGCTTTCCATTTTTGTTTACAAAATCGATTACTACTCACTCATACACGTGGTTTCTTTCAATGAAGACACGCCTCTTTTTCCTGATCGATACGTAGACTTGACCATTGAACAAATGAAATCTTGTGATGATGATAACCGGGTATAAAAAGTAAATGGCGCTGTTTCAGGACAACATACTTTTCTTAGCAACAACGAAAGAACTTTTGGATGACATCGTTTCTTACCCAGTAATCGTCACTAAAGTGGTCTATAAATGATGTATGTTAAAAAATCTATCTGTACATAAAATTTTGTCAGGGTACATGCATTTTAACACCCGATGGCAATTGATTTTGACCAGTCTGTCAATTGAATATTTTTTTCACGACAGTTAATTATTTAAGAAATTCTCGTATCAATCCTTCTTATGGACAAGTTTAATCATTTTTCCCTACAGAGCAAAGGTCTGTTTAAACTGAATATTGTATTCGTCTGTTTCTTTTTTTAATCTTAACATTACTTTCGTCGCCATGCTCTTATTTTGATCAGAGAATCCTATAAATCACAGAAGAATTTTTCTTGAAGGGAGATAATTTTATACCACTAGATTTCCCGCTGCTTGCGAGTTGCTTCAAGAAACAATTGTTATTCAATATTGATAACTACTGGTTTATATCAAAGTCAATTGCTTTTGTATACTTTGTCGATATATATTTATACCATATTTCAAGTACTTCCATCTTATTTATTGGTAACGAATCCTCAGTGGCATCACTTTCTCAGTACTAATGACGTTAAACCTTAAAAGTGTGGTAAGTATTTAATTTAAAAGAAAATTGTCCAGCATTTTTCTCATGTCAAGCCATATCTGATTGTTTTGGTGTTACTTCCAAGCCTCTGCTGGCCCTTGAACGTCTTATGAATTTGTACATGAAGACGGCCTTGTTTCTCTGCTCTTCACACAAATAGCATTTTAATACCCTCATGTATGAAATCTTTGGCATTTTCAATTTTGTCTTGTTTGGACTTCAAATAGACTTTTGGTTTCTGCATTTATTAGCTCGTTGATTTAATTTGGAGTTCAGGTGGGCCCTTTACCTTTAAGCATACTTTGTTGTTGTTGCTTTTTGTTCAAGTTAATTTGTTGCCAAAGTAATATCAAACTTCTCTTAGATTTGTTTCGATTCAAGGGACAAGGGTTAGAATATTTAGGGTATTTAAATAAATACATATTCAGCTCTGTATACATAGTGTTCACACCATTTGTTTAGGGAACACTATTCTAATTTAAGGTATAGTATTTTTTTTGTAAAACATGGTTTGTTTTTCATTTTATGGGGAAATTTTCCTATTTCGTGCCTCTAGGTTCAATAGATTTTTAAGCATATTTCACTGTTAGGGGAGCAGAAAAAATATTCTAAATATTTATGGTATTTTTTCTGTCAGAAAGCACTTTTGTTACTTTGTTACATTGAACACCGATATCAAGAACACCTAATAATAAGTTAATAATCAGAAAAACAATATATTTATATTAACATAAACTTAAATGCATTTTAAATAGGTAATACAAGTTATCACTGCACAGATAGATACGAAAAGCATCATTAATCTTGCTGTTCTTGTCAGGTTTATAAGCAAATTAAAAGCGCTTCTACTAACTATGGAAGAAATGCTTCTGTAGGAATGTTGATTGTAATGATATTAATGAAGCGACGTTCCAATGAAAATGAAACAAAATGCTGTAAATGATATTTTTAAGTTCCTTTCAAACAACATTCCTAATCGCTGAACACACAATTCAGGACTTAAAACGAAGAAGCTGCTATTGAGACGTCACCTCCTCCATTCCTATATTTATCATTAGTAGACATGGGTAATTCACTGGTACTTTTGTTTTTCTTACGACATTTGTTTATACCGAATATAATGATAACAATGAACATTAGTCCTAACATGACACCGAAAATTATCACAAGTTCTCTGTCATATGATTTACTCTTGTCTCCTTTCTGCGCCTGTGTAGATAACACAAGGGAAGATATTGGAGGTGTTGATTGTGTTGGTTTTACAGATTTCACGCCTTTGCTAGGTGTCGTTACTGAATTAGTTATTTCAGTTATTGATGAATCAGTTGTAATTTTTGTTGATTCAGTAGTTGGAGATTCGGTTGTAAAAGAATCTGTATCTTCCGTCGTTGGTGATTCAGAAGTAGTTTTTTCATTCATTTGATTGGATGTTGTTTCTTCAGAATTTGTCTCGGTCACCTGTTTTTTTTTTTCAAAATAATAAAAGTTATATAAATCTAAAGACAAATCTGTAAAAGAAACACAGTCAAAACACAGCATGCACTGTGCAAGATAAAAATTGTGTTTGCCGTCATTGTGTTTAGTTCTTCAGCTTAAATATCATTTCACAGAAAAGGTTTAAGACAGAAATTGTTGAAAGTTTTATTCAGCAGAGCTATGTTCAGCTATATGATGCACTTGGGTGAAATGATTTGAATATGTCTTATAAATCTATCATGTTATACTATCTCTCGCTCTCTCTCTCTCTCTCTCTCTCCTGGCAGTGATGAGGTCTCATTTACCGAGTACACCTTTTCTTTGATTTTATAATTGTTTTCATACTAATGGCGCACTTGTAAATGGTTACATGTACACTATGCATGAAAGAAAAGTAGAGAATCTTTTTAAGTAATAAATTTAAAGGCAGAAATCAATTCAGCTATTGAAACAACGATTCTATTGTCATTTCTTCTTGAAGTCACCACAAATCCAAAGACTCATACCTCGTACCAAGTTCAAGACCCCTTAGACCAGCTTAAGCGAAATATACTTAATAGATGTCAAACAACGCCACATCCTTGTTTCTTTACATCCACGGATGCGGAGTCTTCAACTAACATAAGAATATTGGGCAAATTACTCTTACAAACACTGTCATTTGATACCCACAAAGAGACCGAAAGACAATATTACATAAAAATGACCACAGGGCACTCATCTAGTTGATTGTTAGAATATTTGGCAAATAAAATTTGAGATGAGGATATTATCCACATCTCCAATTTTATTTAACGATAGGAGCTAGGCTATCGCGAGTTCCTCTCGTTATTTAAGTTATGTTTGTCTCTTGTCTCTAGTGCAGTTCGCTGGTGAATTATGACCTGTGTAGTTTTTGTCCATTGAAGGTATTTACTGTTATCCTTTTTTTTTAATTATATATACAGACGTCAATATAATACTTTAATTTTTAATTTCTAAAATCAACATTGCAATCTAGATATGGATTAAATGCACATGAGACAGTTTCTACAAATACATGGTGAAACCAAACAATGAAACAACGCTTTTATTGTTGTTCTACACCTTGAAGTCAACAAGTCGTCTTTAATAATGAGCTTTGTTTCTGCAAAACGGTCCTTAGCACCGGATTTAGCGGACTTCTCAGCTAAGTGTCAAGCAACGCCACATTTTGTTCCTGTTTCACTTATAGATGCCGGTTCTTCAACAATCATACATTCAATTGGCAAAGTGCTCTTACAACCACTGTCATCTGTTGCCCGTAAAAAAGACTGACAGAAGCAATCACAACATCCAAACAACCAATGGGCACTCATCGAGTCCATTGTAAGAAAATTTGGCATAGGAAAACATTAAGATGTGGGCACAATAAAGAGAATAGTCTGAATACATTTGGAATTTAGAAAAAAACCCAAATTTCAAAATATGATAGTGTAACAAAGGAGACAACAGGAAACATCTACAATAACTGAAAATTACAGTCACACGCCACAATCTGCCAGGAAACCACACAGGAAAAACACAAACAAGACAACGGACAAACCTAAAGAACAATAGGAATTCGGGACAGCCGGACTTGGTACGGGCACCAGCAAAAGCCAGCGGTAGGATTAAACCGGTTTATGGGTACCCAAGCCTCCCCTTATCTGTCCCGTTTCCCTATAGTTTATTTAAACATTCGAATAAAACCCAATACAGGTAGACTACTTACTCCATGACCACAATCTTGAAAGGAGAGAAAATAGCAATACGTAATTTAGAAAGATGGATCAAGGGGTGCTCGCCGCTACACTGCCGGCGTACTCAAGGAACCTATAGTCTGCTGGTAAAACACTGTCGCACTGCGGAAGAAAACTTCCCGAAGGGTTTGGTCAAGAATCATCATATTTTTCAGTAGACATCGGCAGTATCAGTGAGAGGCCTGTGTGTAAAATTTTCAGGTCACTAGATCTCCAAGCTAATTTTACGGATGCAAGCAAAGTATCTTGTCGATATCCGATGTCTTGTCTATCTATACAAGAAATTCTCTCAATAGCAAGTACACTATGACTGAAATATATTGAGAGCATACTAGTATATCTATCGCACGAAGAATTTGTTTAACATCTCATCTTTGCAGGGGAGAAAACCCCAGTATAAAAGTATCCATGAAATTAGGATATGGAGTAAATGCACATGAGACAAAGTCCCTACATAGTAAAACCAAGCAATGCAACAACGTTTTTATTGTTATTCTACATCCTGATGTCACCATAAGGCTTTCAACAATGCTCATACCTTATAGTAAGTTCCAAACTGCCCCTAGCACTAGATTGAGCGGAAATATCTGACGCAATAGCCGTTAGAAGTTCTCCATAAAAATGTTCTGAAGGGTTTCATTAAACAAGATGGATGCTAGCAGGGAACATTTTTAAACATTCAAAGATTTTATGTAATGAAAAATTAACCAAATAAGGTGATAAGCTAGACTCAAGCTAGCGAACAATAAGCAAAATCAAGCCAGTGAACAATAGGGTAGCGAACAATAAGAAAGGGCGCCAAAATGATCACAGCTAAAAACCGAAGAGATGCATACGACATGAATCAATTACAAATCTGATGACAACTAATAACCAAAGAAATACCTAGCCATAAAACGTTCATAAATAACTAAATACCGAAATAATGAATGTTTATTCTAAATACCCCAACTCATTAATTTCTGATTTATTTTTTCATCGATAGTATTTGATTTATATTGCACAATAATACATTTTTATTTCTACTTATTTACAACTATTTTTGAAAGTTGCAAATGTGAAAAATAACGGAAAAAGTGAAAACAAAGGCATATAATAAGACGGAAATATATTCAATAATATGCGATTTGCTGTTAAATTGTGTAGATTTGAATGTTTACATGTGTGCATTGTAAATCGGTTACAATTTTTAAAATATAATTCTTACCCTTTACATTTAGTTTTTTAAAATGGAGGGCGAAAAATTGTTTGGGTATTACTGCTTTCATTCAAATCAAGCATGTTTAAGAAGATTTTGAAAAGCCATAGTAAAATTATGTTCTTAGTGAAAAAAAATGGTATACAATGAATATGCG
>MJUU01019756.1:171642-203336 GCA_002080025.1 Modiolus philippinarum
TTTAACATGTACCAATATTATTAAACAAACAAGTAGTGATTTGTAAACGTCCATGTTTTTCATTTTAAATTTTCAGGATAACAAATAATTGATATAAATAGAAAGACTGAATTTTATCAAATTTAAGATAACCGAAAACAAAGTTCGAGCAAGCGCTGATAACAGAACAGGAAACACAGATTTTGTATTGTCCCGTTCAGTTTTACACAGAAACAAAATAGGACTGAGATTCCTTTGCATTGTCAATAAGGGCCGTCATTTCGACTTTCGTTTCCATTTCCTGCATTTTTTAAATTGCCCTTACAATATCAAGTGTGCGGTAATCACTATAGTAATGTGCAATGTTGAATTAATTTGAATTAAGGTAAATTGATGGTATTTTAAAGACCTAGATTATTGTAAAATGTGCAAAAGATACAGCTCATCTTTTTAAAACCTTTATTACAATAACTATAATGGTGAACGAGCCCCTTATAATCTTTTACATATCTTATCGTAGGTACAGGTAGATTAAGTTTTCTAAAAAGTTCATTTCAATTTATTTTCATATATTCAATATGACACATTTGTATTACAAAATTGATTTTGCCTATAAATTGAATGTAAAAGTATACTCTCTGCTACGATAATAAAAAAAAATCTTCCGTGTGTGTATGAAATAGGAATCATATATTACATGAAGAATAACTAACTTTACAGATGTATATCAGCGATTACTTAATATTTTACAAAAAAGTAAAAACTTAAAAGCAAGTTAATGCTGTGATATATTTGGAAATATCGACAAAAAAATCAGACTACCAAGTGTAGACTGTTGAATTGCAAGGTTGTCTTGTTAAATGGGAAGAGTAAATTTAACCGGCCTTACAAATATTTTTGCAGTTGTGATATGGAGTTTCAGAGGTTGTCTGGGAAATTTAGTCTTCAAATTGAAATCACAAATTTATCATAAATCCTTAAAACTAGGTGTGTCGTTGTCAGTTCGTTATTAATTTCCAGTAGATTTTCTCAAAAGAAATAAACAAGGAAATTTATCACTATCCATTTCATTTGGAATTGGTAGGGATGGGAGCGTGTTTGGTTATGGATTAAAAAAAGAAGATATTTTTTTTAAAGATTTGAATAAAGAAAATAATTTGCGATTTATTATTTTATTATTTTCCTGTTCTGTTCTTTTTTGTTTTGTTTTGTGTTTTTCCCAACTGGAACTCTTAGCCCCCTTTTAGTTTCTGTTTATGTATCACTTTATTGTTATTTTGTGTTTCTTCTTTGTTTCTCTGAATGAGTTCCAATTAGACGTTAGATAATCATCAACTAATGATAAAATACATAATTTATTTTCCCCGTAATGAAGCAGTCATGGGTTAGGGAATGGGGACTGGGAGGTTTCTAAAAAACTTTTAAATATATATATGAAAAAGAAAGGAAATGGGGTAAATGTCAAGGAGACAACATCCCATATCCAGGTTAAAACGACCAAAACAAAGCATCTAGGGGTCACCGTACGGTCTTATATATATAAATGAAAAAAATGTGTGTGGGTTACTCTTGTGATGTCTTTTTTTTCTCCTCCTCTCCCTTTAAGGCCAAAATCCTCCCATTCTCTCAAACTCCCGGGATGAGCACGCGAGCATCACGAGCAGTGAAAACGAGCAGCGGAATGAGCACGTGAGCATACCTCTAAACGGCGAATTTATAGCATTTCCTACCACAAAATACAAGGCACTTGTCACCACCACAACTTACCGCTGAATTATAGTGATGAGCACGCGAGCAGCACGAGCAGCGAAATGAGCACGCGAACAGTGAAAACGAGCAGCATGAGCAGCGAAATGAGCACGTGGGCATACCCTTAAACAACGACTTTGTCTCTTTTCCCACCACACAACGACTGTAGCAGCAGCAGCAGCAATATTCCCGAGATGAGCACACGAGCAGCCAAAACGAGTAGCGTAAGCAGCGAACCGAAACAAAAAGGGGTTAGAGTTCCTTGAAGTTGGGGGGAACTTTAACATAGACCTTATGGGCCCAAAGAGATGAGATTCACTACTTATGTTTCTTGCTTGTAGCCATCTTGGATGAGGTAAGAGGATAAAAATTAGAAACTTTGAAGAAAATAATTGATGGGTTATTTAGACATACTCTGGTTGTAATTGGGTCAGTGGTCTCGAGGAGATCATTAAATGCATTTCCCATAGGATCCCTTGTTAAAATATGTTCCCAGCTGACGGCCCTCTTGAATGAGGTACGAACACCAACTTTGAAGGGGACCACCAAATGAATATTGTGACCAAGTTTAGTTCCCATTGTCGCGGCACTTTCATTGGAGATGTTTGAATACACTTCCCATACTTCCTATGTAAACTATGTTCTCCGCTGGTGGTCATCTTCGATGGTTCCCTTTAGCTCATTAGTTTCAGAGATTTTTGAATTATTTCACATAGGGTCCATATGATAAAATGTTACCCGTTGGTCGCAATCTGGGATGAAGTGGGAATTTAGAAATCATAAATTTTGAGGGAGACCACCCAAGGATTATTGTGACTAAGTTTGGTTCTAATTCGCTCGGTACTTTCAGAAAGAAGATCTTTGAATGTATTTTTCCTTCGGTCCCAATGTTAAAATATATTCCATGCTGGAAGCCATCTTGGATGCGGCACGAACATAAAAATCAGATATGGAAGGGATCACCCAAGGACTATTGTGACAAAGTTTGGTTCCCATTGGCTCAGTACTTCAGAGAAGATTTTTGAATGCATCTCCCATAAAGGTTTATGTTAAAATATGTTCTCCGCCGGTGGCCATCTTGGATGTGCTACGAACATTAAAATCACAAACTTTGAAAGGGACAACCAAAGGACTATTGTTACTAAGCTTGGTTCCCTTTGGCCAAGTGGTTTCATAGTACATCTTCAGATGCATTTCCCATAGGAACCTTAATTAAATTATGATTTGTGCTGGTGGCCATCTTGACTGATGTATGAACATTTAATTACAAACTTTGAAAGGGACCACCTCAGGACTATTGTAACCTAGTTTCATTCCAGTTGCCACAATGGTTTCAAAGGATACGATCTTTGAATGCATTTCCCATAGCGTCCTATGTTAAAACATGTTCCCTGTTGGCAGTTACTACATAAAAAAATCACTAACCATCTTTCATGAGGTACGGTATATAAACATCACAAACTGGGCCACCAAAAGACTATTGTGACCAAGTTTCGTTCCCATTCGCTCATTAGTTTCAGAGATCTTTGAATGCACTGAGTGCTTGCGGCCATCTTAGATGAGGTACGAACTTAAAAATTACAAACTTTCAGTAGGACCACCCTTGGACTATTGTATTGTGACAAAGTTTGATTCCAATTGATTCAATGCTTCCAGAGGAAATCTTTGAAAGCATTTTTCCAAAATTCAATGTTAAAATTATGTTCCTCGCTGTCGACTATCTCGGATGAGGCACGAACATAGGAATCAAAAATTTTGAAGGGGACCCCCTGAGGACTATGGTGACCAAGATTGTTTCCAATCGGCCCAGATGTATCAGAGAAGAAAAGTTTACGACGGTCGAAGGACGTTAAGTGATGACAAAAGCTCACCCTGGCATAGCAAGGATGGGCTAAATAGAGGCTCTCAAAAGCCTGGACCATTGCAGACACCTATAGTCCAAATAACCCCAGTGTTGCAGAGTCTCATTTTCAAGTACTAGTATATTAAAAGACCTAGATGCTATATGGTCCATGTTGAACTATGTTCCCCACCGACAGCCATTCTGGATGGGGTGCAGACCAACTGTTTGCTTTTAAGGGAACCCTACAAGGAAAATTATGCAAAAGTTTGGTTTAAAATGGCCACATAGTTTCATGGGAGATATTTAAATGATTTTCCATAAGGTTCAATGTTAATCTTTGTTGCCGCTGTCAGTCATCTTAGATGAGGTTCCTTTCGGAAATGCAAGATCCCCCTTTTTAAATGAACAGCCTTAAAATATTGTGAGCTAGTTTGGTCTCAATTATATTGTGGCTTAAGTGGAGAATATCTTTTAATGCTTTCCTACAGGTTCCAGTGTTCAATAAACTATTTTCCCAACTGGCGATTATATTGGATGAAATTTGGGTCCAGTTGACTTTGTGACTTCAGAGATCTTTGAATGCTTCCCCATATGGTGACCCGGTCAAATATTGTTCCCTGTCGGCGGAAATCTTGGATGTGATGCAAACTTTGTTTTGGGTCGTTTTAACCTGGATATGGGATGTTGTCTCCTTGACATTTACCCCATTTCCTTTCTTTTTCATATTTGCTGAACCTATTATAAAACTAAACGCTCTCAAGAGCCATGTTAGCTCACCTGGTCAATGGCTGACATAAACTGCAGTCCAAATAACCTCAATATTAAAGGGTCTGTTTTGTAGCATCTAAAAGAGTTTGATGTTATATGGCCCAATGATTTAGGAGAATATCTTACAATGAATTCTGTTTAACTATGTTCCCCGATGGCGGCCATCTTAGATGACGTACTAACATAACAATCACAAACTTTGAAGGGGACCACCCAAGGACCTTTGAAACTTAATTTGGTTTAAATTGTTCAAGCGGTTCCAGAGAACTTTGAATGCATTTCCCATAGGGTCCTATGTTAAACTGTTTCTCGTTGGCGGCCATCTTGGATTTGATGTGGACTTGCTGTACACATTTTTCAGTTTGCCAACAAAGGAAAATTTTGACGAGGAATGGTTCCAACAGAAGTAGTTTCAGAGGAGAAGATCCTTGAATGTATTTTCCAATAGGGTCCAATAATAAACTAATTTCTTATTATGGCCATCTTGGATGAGGCACAGACATCCCGAACACATTTGTTTTGAAAAGGGACAACCCAAGGATTAATGTGACCAAGTTTGGTTGTAATTGGCTCAGTAACTTCAGAGGAGAAGATCTTTGAATGCTTACCCTTTGGGTCTAATGTTATGCTATGTTCCCCGCTGGTGGCCACGGATTTGCGGGTCACAAATTTCCAAAGAAGCCAACGACTGGCAGTTGTGACCAAGTTTGGTTCCAACTGGCCAAGAGGTTTCAAAGGAGAAGATATTTGGGTCCAATGCTAAACTATGTTCACCGTAGCGGCAAACTTGGATGAGGTGCAGACTTGTCAGACACATTTTTTTATAAAAGAAGACCACTAAAGGACTGTTATGACCAAGTTAATTCCAACTGGCCTAGCAGTTTCAGAGAAGAAGGTCTTTGAACCTGTTTTCCAATAGAGTCCAATGTTAAACTACGCCCCCCGCTGGCGGCCGTAGTGGAATACATCCAACTTGCCAGACACATTCTTCAAGGGGGACCAACTAATGACAGCTGTTACCAAGTATGGTTCCAATTGGCCAAGTAGTTTCAGAGGAGATGATCTTTGAATGTGTTTTCCATAGTGTCCAATGTTTAACTAAGTTCCCCGCTGGCAGCCATCCTGGATGGGGTGTGGGCACGTCTAACAACTTCTATAATGAAGATAAAATGTAGTCCTTGACATACTAAACATTTTTGCATTTATACGGTAACATCTATTTCAAATCGTTTTTGAATAAAAGGCAAAATAAATTTGACCAATAAAGGGCAATAACTCATATATCGTTATTCAGATTTTCTTAAACATTTTCAGGTGGGTAGGTCTTGATATGCTGAACATTTTTGCATTAAAAGTTGACTCTCTCTGTTAAAAGTTTTTTGATAAAAGATATTAGTATTTTTTTTTTTGGAAAAATGGCAATAACTCAAAAATGGGTAATCAGATTATCTTTAATAACAGTCGCAAAATAGGTAGGGCTTGTCATGCTGATCACTTTTACTTTTTATTTTTGATATCTGTAACGGTTTTTGAGTTATTTGCCAAAACAGCAATTTACTCCTATGTGTTATTTAAGTACCAACAGCCATGTTGTTTGGTCCTCGGACTCCTGGGATACAATTTTGAAACAGGATACCCTGGTGATGATTCAGGTCAAGTTTGGTTAAAATTGGTTCAGCAGTTTCAGAGGAAAATATTTTTGAAAAATAGCGCAGTGCTCAAGGTCCCCCGCCTTAAGAGTTGTATGTCGGAATTCCTTTTACCTGAAAAACGGTACAAGATGAAAAAAATGTTTGGGGAGAGTTTTATTGCATTTTTCACGAGGAAGCATTTGCAAAAAANTAGATGGAAAGGCTTTTTTATCTCACCGTCTTAAAAATTGCATTTTGTTGCATCATATAAAAAATTGTCTTTGAAATACGTAATAAAATATATGATGACCCTATAACGTCCCGGTCGTGGACGAATCTGCTGGTGGATGAACAGCTGTCACAGCAACACTAGCGCCATCTGTTGTCATAATTCAATCATACGCGTTTTTTTAGCCACGTTTATTTTAAGCACATAAAAACAAAAATACAAAGACAAAAGTTAAAAGATAAAATATAAAAGTTAAAGAATGATGCACAATGAATACTTACTTTGAACATTTCTCTTTCAAATTATAANTTAGAAATTGTGACCTTGACCTTTGACCTACTGACCCCAAAATCAATAGGGTTCTTGCCCTTCCCTATTCCTTCCATCTGTATAAGTTTTGTTTCAATCGGGCAAGGGATACTCAAGTTATCATACGGAAACGACATCCGGAATGACGGAAAGGCGAATTCTATAGTCCCCCGCTTTCGCGAAAGGCGGGGGACAAAAAGTTTAAGACGGACGACGGACGCAAAGTTATGGCTATAGCTCACGTGAGCTAAAAAGGATGAACCAAGGTTTGATGAGGTGCCGAACATATTAAAGGGGCCAACAGAGGACATAAGTGACCAAGATTGGTTCCAATTTGCCAGGTGGTCTCAGAATAAAAGATCTTTGAATGAAAAAACAGACAGACAGGTGGACCGCCAAGTGATGCACGGCAAACTTTGGTTCGGTAGGCAAATCTTGAACACATATAGTACAGCACTTGAACTTTCGTTAAATTTTCATTTAGTTTCAGTTTCCAACACTATTTATTGCCTAACATTAACAAAATCTGTATATATCATATTTGAATATCCTGATCTAAATTTTGTGAATGGTCGAGCTGGATAAACCTAAGCAAGGCATTTGCATCTCGAAAACGCCGCATGTTCTTATAAACACAAAATATTTAAACATGTGACTTTCATAGCTTTTATTACATTTTAGTTATGTTTATGTGTTGAAAATGTATCCTTGTGTTTTATATGTTTGACGTGTATTGGTTTAATGAGGTAAAAGCTGACAAGACCTTGTGTGGTGTTTCTTTATGTCTGTATGGTAGTACTAGTATGTTAAATCGGCGTTTTGAGTGGCAACAGACGAAGGACGCAAAGTGATGTCAATATATGACACATTAGGCAGCCGGTTAAAATATGGGATTTATGGAATAAGTAGGGACAATACAAATAATATCAGGTATTTTTGTGTAAGACAGATACGTACATGTATAATGTAACAATGTTTTCCAAGAAAAATAAAAAGAAACAAAAATATATTGATTATATGTTTACTACTTTGAATGTTGAAGTATGATGGCAATTTTGTGTGGAATGTTCACTGACAATAATACCGATGATGAAGAAAAAGCAAGGAGTCAATTGTCCCTGGTGACATTTTGGCATTTCGAATTTTCTCGTTGTCGGCTATAGAAAAACTGGTGATGCACAAGTAACGCTTTGCTAACCGGGATAGTGTCGGGTAGAGACTCTCTCGACTAGACCACCATTGTAATGGTGGGGTTGACACCTGAACCGCGGAAAAATAGTGGTCAATTTCAACCATTACTTTTTCGTCAATCTCACTTTCTTTATCGGATTGTCCGTCTTTGCATACGACATCGGCTAACCAATCGTCTGAACTAAACGAATTTTCCTGATTATCCAACTTCTGTCGCTTTTCCATAGGCTCTATTCGGATCACATCTCCGGAATCTTCGACTACAATAACTTCTCCTTCATATACGCAATTTTCCTTAGCCCCCTTTGTCCTCATATCACGAGACATCTCCGTCGCAACAGTAGCAAGACATTCACGTGCGCGTACCTTTTCTGCGGTGTCCACAAATTGTAAGTCCTTGTAACGAGGGTCTAACACCGAACTGATTAATAAAAAGTTTCTAACTGTGGTGGAATTAAACGGCTCTGAAATCAATTGCCACATTCCTTTCTTCAGGGCAACGCAGAATTCCGAATCCCCATTCTTTGGTGATAGTTCTATTTCAAGTTTACGCAGTACAGGAAGGACCATAGAAGAAACTACGTTTGATTTGTCACTAAGCAAATTATAAGCCTTGAACAGAGGGGAAAGGATTGCTGACATTTCTGATATTTTTTGCCACATTTCTTCTGGATGCTGTTCATCTTTACAAACATTTTTCATTACAGTCTCTCTATTTTCGAGTAAACACCGATTAATGGACAGAAAAACGCACCAGTGAATACTTTTAGCTTCTATTTCTTTCAAATCTTTGACTATTTCAGACAGTTTGTCGGAAACATTTTGTGTTTTAGCCTGGAGTACTTGACCTGTCAGGAATATGACATATTCGACAACAGATTTCGTCATCGGTTGATTTTTTACAAATTCATCGACTACTGTAAAAATTACCTTACTACAGCTTTCTATATTCACTAAATTCATGGATGTAAACGCTTTCTGCATGATTTTGGAGCCGTCGTTTACCAAAGCAACTGATTTGTTAATTCCCCATTCATTAGATATACTTTTCAGTAGATTAACAAATGTATCTTCATTTGGAGTGTCATTTAAAGAAACAGTTTTCAGCAGAAAAGTTTTCGTCTGCCAAAGAGAATTGATGAGCTGACACAATATCGACACGAATCTCTCCCCATCGATTGATTCCCACACTTCTGCTAACATTACAACTTCATTGCCGGATATCTGCAATTCTATCGATTTCTTCGTTTCATTAAAAGTTTGTTGTATCAAGTTTTGGAAAAGGATTTCTTTGTCCGGAACAACATACATTGGATCAGCCACGGCTATCATTGAATAAAACGATGTACTTTCTACAACAGAAAGCGGAAGTAAATGTTCGATAAAAAAGTTAACAATGGTGTCATTTAACTGTTGATGTTTTGACTGACGACTTTCCACACCTGATGTTGATTGTATATATGGCTTTGTATCCTCCACAGTAGACTGAACTAGTGAATCAATCTGAAATTTAATGTCGTACTTTGAATCAGCGACTGGCGGGGAGTTAATCCCCGAAGAGTTAACCCCCGGAGAGTTCATCCCTTGGGAATTCATCCAACTTTCGTCCAAACCAGTAAATAACAGTGGATTTTGTCGTCGATGTTTTGTTAAATGACAGTGTAAATTCGTTGTGTTTCCCGAGTATCTTATCCCATGTCGACATATTTTACACACTGCTCGTGACTTGTCCAACTCACCGTTTACACCTCTTTGAAATCCGAAATGATTCCACACTGAACTTTTTGAACGACCAGGAAATTTATAAATTTGAGAGTCAATAATATCGCATTCTGGTTCCTGTTTAAGTTCCTGTTTGATCGACATTTTCTCTGATGAATTACAGCTACACACATGCGCAGTATACGATATATCGGAAATACACGTCTGCACAAATATTTCTTATCGATCTACATAGCCTTGTAATCAGATAACAAACCACGCTATCAACCGTGTGTAGATCGGCATTTAATTATAAACGTTCGATATGTACGATTACCTGAGGGCTAAAATGTGACACATTGATAAATCACTTGTGTACAGGACATCAAAAGTAGTGTGCGACAATATAAGTGTGATCTAAATCCGATTTGTAAATTTAACAATAAAATCGAGCTATTAATAATACTGTAATTGATTGTCTAGCGATTGTTGTATAAAGATACATAATCGATGTTATTTCTCCAATAAATCATAATTTTTTTGTTTCCAGTCTAGAGGTAAAATATGTCACAAGTTTCGATTAACGCACGATTGAATTTGTGTGGAGATAAAGGCTATCAAAAACAAGTTGTTGGTATAGCTAGTTTGAGGGGGGATTGAAAGCACAAGACAAGGATTTGTATATAGAACGAAGAACCATGAATACTGAAGAATACCCCCACCTCAAAAACATATTTAAGACTGGAAATAAATTGCAATATATTTTTATTTATGTTATAATCTCGTAGAATTCAAAGAGTATGGGTATCCTTTGATATTACCGGGTATTCACGGGTATTTTTGGTTGCTATAGTTTTATTCTTGGGTATTTTTTTGGAGAACAGGATTACAAAAAACCTGGAAACGGCCACTGATCCCCACTGACCCTGCCAAATTGTGTAGATCTGCCATCGGCAAGCAATTTGTAAATCCTAACATGGGGATTTCATTAACATGATAACAATCTTTAATTGTCCAAAAACAGTCAACAGTAATTTTAAATCAACAAAAAGTGTATCACAAATTTAGGATTAACAGCAAACAGTGGTTTTGCCCTTCAACAGAAAACACAAAGTACAAATCACACCCTATTACCGGCAATCCCATCTACAGTGGCTATCCCGCCTGCAGATTTGTAAACAACTTGAAGACAGAAGAAGGTGATGCTTTCTTTTACAAATAAATCATATTTATATTCAATAATATATTTGTCTTTTATGCTTTAAATGTAGCTAACATGTCTATGAATATTCATGAAAAATACTAATTAACGATCTTTTGAAACTTCGGAGATTTTGGGGAAGAAATTTGCAATTTTCAATTTTATTGCTGAAAATCTGCATTAAAACACTTTTCACTCAAAACTTAAGAATTTCGACGCTTATGTAATGTACAACATTTGATTTATTGTATATGAAATCTAGCTTTTCATTAAGTACTGCATAACGGCGGAATCCTCATTTTATTTCCAGCTCTTGGCAATCCCGAACAACAGGTTTTAAAATTATTGACTATCACTGAAAACAGATATTGACGATCCCAAACGATGAACTAAGCTTAAAAGAAACAAACAAAATTATTTGTATTTAAAGAGGGTAGCGTAGTAAACATCTTTTTTTTCATAAATTGGTGGCCTTTATATAGGAGTAATGAAAGGATATGGAGTGAAATTATATGTGACAAAAAACGCACACGATACATAGAAAACTCGTTTATCAAGGACAGGGTTTTTATTCCCGTCTACATCTTGATGTCGCCTGAGGGTCTTTAACAAGAGGTGAACAATATTCTGAGCATGCAATTTTTTATATGAATATACTATGTCTTTTTAATATGGAGACAGATTTATAAAAGCATTGTTATGCTTCTTTCTGAATCCTATTTGTTGTTATAATATGTATATGTATAATATTTGTATGTTACTTAACTAATAAATATGTTTAAACCAACAATATTCACCCCCTCAAGCGAGATCAAGAAGGCCCCTAGCGTGCACATAAGCGGTATTCTTGACAAAAATTATATCAAGGTCACTCCCTTGCTCCCATCCCGCCATGGAGTGCCAACTTGGGCGTTACCGGAGCTTTCATCGGGTTCTGGGCAAAATAAAGCAACGCTGACCACATAAATTCCATGAACAAGAGGCTCTCAGGAGCATGTATTGCTCACCTAGAGCATACATTCCAAGAACAAGAGACTCAAGAACCCGTATCGCTCACCTGGAGCATGACCAATGAATTAGTAAAAAGTTTTTGTTAAAGGTCTTACTTTCAAACTATATAAAGAAACATTTGTGTCAAATTGTCCAACATTTGATCATTTTTCCCTGCTACCTGCTTTCTTGATCAGCACTTCATAAATAATTCATGCCATACTTCTTATAAATGCATTCAGAACTTCTATAGAAGATCTTTGTATGTATTTCTCATAGGGTCCAATTTTGAAAATTCCCTGCTGGCAACCATGTTTGGTGACAATTCGACAACAGAGTAAAAATATTTGGTCATGGACCTGAACAACATATTTATCAATCTAACAATCTAACACTTTTGTGGCTAAGTTTGGTTCTAATTGTCTCTGCACTTTCAGAGGAGAAGATCTTTGAATGTCTTTTCCAAAAGGGTCCAGTTTTAAAACTATGCTCCCCACTAGCGGCCATCTTGGATATAGCGGTGGCCTGAAAAACACACATTAAAAAATATATGCTGACTTTGGCTTCAGCTTCCGGTCGTGACGTCACGACCGGTGTAAGCTAACTTTCTTTCCGGTGTGCAGAATTTCCGGGTATAAACAACCTATTGTATTTCTACCTTGATGGTCAGTTAGATGTTGTGGATATTTTACCCTAGTACATTTTATCCAAAAGCAAGGAATACACTGCCGGAATGAATCCACTTTTACACGGAAGCTGAAGCCAAAGTCAGCATATATTTTTTCACATTTTTTTTTTTTGCAGAGGACAACCTTAAGGCTATCGTTGCCAAGTTTGGTACCAGTTGTCTCAGCAGCTTCGGAGAGGAAGATCTTTGAAAGTGCTTTCCTAAGATCCAATTTTAAAATTATTTTCCCTGCTGGTGGCAGTCTTTGATATAACACAGATACGAAAAACAACGTTTTTATTTTTTGCAGAGGACCACCTAAAGACTATTTTGGCCAAGTTTGGTTCCAATCAGCTCAGCAGATTCAGATGGGAAAATTTTTGAATACCTTTTCCCATATGGTCCAATGTTTATACAGTATTGCCCACTGGTATAGCCACTTTGAATACAGCGCTGACCTGAAAAACAACTTTTTTGCAGGTGGACCACCTTAGAACTACTATGGCCAAATTTGGTTCTCATTGGCTCAGTAGTTTCGGAAGAGATCTCTTAATGTGTATTCCAATAGGGTCCAATGTTAAAACTATGTTCCCCGCTGGCAGCCATTTTGGATAAAGCGCTGACCTGAAAAACATCTTTTTTCGCAGGGGACCAGTGGCAAAGTATGGTTCTACTTGACTCGGCACTTTCAGAAGAGGAGACTATATTTGAATGTCTTTTCCTATTGGGCCCAACGTTAAAACTGTGTCTTTGTAGAGGACCACCTAAGGACCATTGTGGCCAGGTTTGTTTCCAAATGGCCCAGTAGTTTCAGAAGAGAAGATCTTCAAAGAAAAGTTTACGCCAGACGGACGAATTTTGGAATGAACTCATCCCTCTCACCTTACTGAACATTTATACAAAGTTCCGGTAAATTCTGCAATACAGTTCTTAGATATTCAATCCTCAATTCATTGGAGGAAGAGTAATAATAATAATAAGAAGAAGACTTCGTCTTGGGTGACATAAAAAATAAAGAAAACAGAACAATACCGCTTACGTCCGCGGCGACACAAATACGAAAAGGAATAAAAAAGAAGAAGTCGCTCTAATACTAGTATATGATTTTTAGCAAGAACATGCTGATAAATTTCAATTCTTTCAAATATCATTGTTTAAGGTAGTACGAGAGTCCTTTGTGATTTAAGCATGGATACATCAATATAATGCACTGTTTGAAAATAGAAAACGGGGTTTGGGAGATGAGGGGGTTATGATTAGAGGAATTTAATACAGTGTTGAGAAGTGGGAGGGTGGCAGGCGCAGGAGATTAAGAAAGTGGGCTTAGATTTCGGAAAATGAAGTTGTGATATTTGAATTGAAGGTTGCAAAGGGTGGGTTATTAAAGTGGATAAAAAGAAGGTGGAAGGGTATTAATACTTGTTCACCCCTATTCATAGCTAAACTTCGTATTTACTTTTTTATCTAAGTCAGTCCGGTAAGTCAGTGAATCCGTTTTCTCAATATTTCAGAAAACTGAAATTAAACTGAAATTTTTGTACTGATAAACTGAAATTATATGAAGGAAAATAAATAAAAAAATGAGGAAAACTAAGTCAGTCCGGTAAGTCAGTGAATTGTTTTCTCAATATTTCAGAAAACTGAAATTTTTGTACTGATAAACTGAAATTATATGAAGGAAAATAAATAAAAAATGAGGAAATTCGAATTCAAAATGGGGAAATACTAACCGCACTGTCGTACAACCTAGGAGTCAACAAACATTTAACCTTAAGGGTTTTATGGTTTTCATACCCTGCCTCACAAAGTCGTAGGGTATAATGTTAAAACCTGAGTTATGTGTCTGTTCTTGAGTTCTTCTGTCTGTCTTTCCGCCCGTTTCCGTCGAAGGTTTCCCATGAAACATGTTTAAGAAATAACGTTGCGTCTTAAACTTGGTTTTAGTTCTTTAAAACAAAAGTCATGCCAAGTCTAAGTTAATGTAACTGCAGGTATTATTTTCCTATTATAGAATTTTGTGAAATTTTCTGTGTAGAAACATAATTGTATTATTGTTCAAAATATAAAATAAAATTTGGGGGTCGCCGTGCATTTAAGCGCAAAAACTGAAATTGAACGTTTTAGGATTTTACAAAGAAATGATAGGGAAAACGATTATGTTAAAGGATAGCTTTAAAATTCTATTATAGAATTTGTTCATACTTTTTATGTGTTTTGAGATCACTATATAGTTAACATATAAAAAAATAAAAATTAGGGGTCACCATTGAAATAAGAGAGATAAATTACGAAACGTTCATTTCTGTAGTGATATCTATATGAAATACTTTCATAAAATTATCTCCCTTGTTTCATTTCTGTGTTCTGTAAATCCAGCAACAGATTCAAAACATATGTGTTTTAGTTCACCTTTTTTAATGAAAATGTTACAAAAGTGATAAGGAATACATATTTATATATTTTGGAACTTTCTTTTCATTTTAGATAATTATTTTGTTAAATATCTTTACAAAATGAAACCTAAATGAACAACTTTTATACAAAAATGGCGGAATAATACCATTGAGACACCTTAAGCTCAAAGGTATAGTTGGTTCTATGACTATGCCCTTTAAAGTTTCATTTTTTATACCATCCTCACAATAACATTTGAACGAAACCAAGTTCTTTACAACTGAACATTCTGCACTCTATCAACACTTTTTTGAAAATTTTTATGGTCATAACATTGTTCACAGCCCTAAAATGTAAGAAAAACATGACGCTAAAGAGATAAATGTGATCAATTATAATCAAATAGCATGATTACTATATGAGTTCGGGATTGCCACTTCCCAGTTATAATCTGTTGTCAGTGATAACTATATCTGTTGTTTGTGATAGCCAAAAAAAGTGTTACCTCTGAAATAAAATGATGATTTCGTCCATATGAGGAGGTAAATAAATGAAAGTTTTTGATATATAATAAATAAAGACCTATATTTTTTATATGTATTAAAATACTAAAGCTAATTTCCGTATTATTGCAAAATTAAACTATTTTTCGGACGATCCCGTGTAATAATCTTTAAAAAGTACTTTAATTCAGCGAAAACTCCCGATCTATGATACTTCATACAGTAGTATTTGACTCATATGTTAACCTATACATATAAAATAAATAACAAAAACAATGGAAAGGTTCAATGGGATATAAACAAAATTATGATACAACAAAAGACTTACGGTCTGTCACTGCAAACTTGTTTACATATCTGCAGATGTGATAGCCACTGTAGATGGGATTGCCGGTAATAGGGTGTGCAAATTAAAGAGATAAGAAAACTCCAAAACGGTGCAAAAACAGTTAACAACGGATTTATTTCCTTAAAAACATTTAACAACCGACTGAAAATGCCCCAAACACGCCCCTCTATCATAAGTGTATTTCTTCAGTGTTTATCTCAGATGAGTTTACATTTGCTGTGCCTTTGTTTCATTGGGGCTTGGGGATATTATTAATGTATTTTTTGCACTTTGGTTCATCAAACGGGAACAATTGGACTAAATTTGATAAATTGAAAATAAGTTGTATCGTGAAACATCTTATAACAAAATTCAGAAGGATAGGACATACTACCAACGCCGATTATATCTATATAATACTCATTTTCACAAACATCGACTGTAGCAAAAACGAGAATACAGAAAACAAAGATATGAAATGGCCACAAAGCTCGGAAATAAAAACACAATATGTCACTCTTTAAAGGGGAGATTTTTGCCCCCTCCCCACCTTCCGAAAAAATCCGTTCCTTTGATGATGCTTTTGACATTTTCAAAAACTAATACGCCTTTTAATCCGCTAGAGCCACTACTGACTATTCTATTTAATCTATCTGAGATAGTGTGGAGAGTGACACCAGGTGCTCCAGAATTGTAAGCATGTCCCGCTCCGTCACACTATCAATTAGTCAATCCAGGGTTAAATCGAAACCGACTGTTATGCCAAATTCGCAAAGACGTGAAATCCAGCTGAAAATGTTTGTTTTAATTTTGGACATGTCATGATGACGCCTTTAAAATTTATGGAGGGATGGAAGGAACAAACCCTGAACAAAGCCCTGTCGCGGGAGCTTTTGGGGCAAAATCTTTGCACTATTCAAATATGAAAAAGAAAGGAAATGGTGTAAATGTCAAGGAGACAATAATATGTATAATAATCAACTACTGACAATAACGAATCAACTATGAATTGTACACACCATACGCTGAGGTAGGTATATTGCTGCTAAGAAAGGGAAAGTTCACTAGTGGGAAGTTAGTATCATTCGTTTGTGATATACTAGTAGCAGTCTGAAATCCGATGGTATTTAAACAATAGAAAATGAACTCTCGTTTAGAAAAGATAAAAATGTCGATTGCAATGTTTAACTCGTTACTAAGACCCGATAAAACATGGTAACTTATAACATGACAATTTATATTCTGTTATGTGCATGTGACGTATCTCAATATCGACAAATGACAATTAAAAAAATTATATATTTTATGCAGGATGTTTAGGAAAAATGAGTTTTTCGGGGTTCCAAAGAGATTTGGATCTAGGCGTTTCTTTATCACAAAAATTTTCAGAAAAAAATATACATTTGCATTAAATATTTATCGTTTCATTTGCAAATTTTGGACTTGGTACACGCAGTGGTTTCGACGAAATAAAGTAAATAAAACGANTTGGGTTGAAAAACGGCCAGCTTGCTCAACTTTACAACCAAATCCATTGTTCTTCAAGAAAGTCCTTTTCGCATATGCCCTTGCTTTTGAATTACCGCAATTACCCACATATAATGAGATACACGTATCTCGGTTGATATTTAGCGGCATCCATACTGAATTTATCCATCTAGTGCATTTGCATGTCAGTGTGGCGCTACTCTCTCTCTATTTATTGAATACGTCGACGGTTCAGTTAGTTTATCCTTTTGTGTTCTTATCTTTTTTTATCATTTTTTTTTAATCTTGAACTGAACTCTTCTGTTAGCCATGTGCAGGGCATAACCAATGTTCGTTTCCCTTGTCTTTTCCATTGTTTCAAATGTACAGAGAATACCCATATACCGGGTACTGGTTTACTGTTGAAAAAAAAGTTTATGTTCAATTCTGTATTTTCGGCAATCTGTGTGCTAAATCAACGGAGAATAATTATTTACTGCTTTCATTAATCTCACGACGGCATTTTCAATCTACCCTTCTTCTGTGTTGGAAAGCTCTAAAAATTCAACGTCCGTTATTGTGTGATTCATTGTATGAACCACTGCATCTTAGAATAAAGTAACACCCAACGTGCTGAGAATTTCCCAAAATATCTTTACCTAACGACTTGCTGCTTTTTCATTGGATCATTCCACAAATCATTTACAGAACACATGATTATCTGTATCAGGTTACAATGAAGGGGCGTGGAAATCATCTCGTCCTGATGGACTCGATGATTTCCACGCCCCTTCATTGTAAATCTGATACAGATACACACTTGTTCTGTAAATATAACTCAAAGTCCAAATTTATGACCAAAAACGAAAACACGGAAAAACAATGACGTTAGTCAGATACAAAACACAGAAATAAAATGACGTAAGTCAGATACAAAACACAGAAATAAAATGACGTAAGTCAGATACAAAACACAGAAATAAAATGACGTTAGTCAGATACAAGATTCAAGATTCAAGATTCTTTATTCTCTAAAAACCATAGATAAACATAGGTACAGAGAGCAATTAAAAATACATATATACAAATATACAATAAATAAACACTTATATAATAAACAATAAGCATATTGCAGTCAATATATAAAATACTTATTTTAATTATCTGGAGAATTTCGCAGATTGATAATTTTTAACAACCTACACAAGTTTTTTAGTGTGTTTCTATTTTTACACTGAAACAGCTTTTTGAATTTCAAAGTATTGATTCTGTACAGACAATATTTCGGTAAATATTGTTTACGCTCTTTTTTTAAAGATTTACATTCCAAAACAAAGTGAAATTCGTCACCTATTTCTTCATCACTACATAAATTACATATTCTATTTTCTCTTTCTATATTTTGCCACCTTCCAACTTCTATAGGCAATCTATGATTAGCTACTCGAAATTTGCAAAATGTAAGCGCATCTTTATATGGTAAAATATCGAGATATTTTTCAAACTGCAAAGTGTCCTTAAACAATTTATAAGATGCACCTTTAGAAAAATTATCAATATCCGAGCTCCATTTTTGCTCAAACTGGTCATTAATTCTTTGTTTTATAGTACATTTCAGCCACTGTGTATTAAAATTTCCTTGAGACTGCCATACATTTCCGTATCCAGAGTTATTTAAAATGTTTTTAATTGTTGTTATCCATGAGCATTTATACTGATTTTGAGAATATTTCTGATAACAATATCTATACAATAAAGATGACAATTTTTCCTGCTTTCCACATACCATATTCACCCAAAAATTTATCATACGAGAATGCACTTGTGTGAAGAGTGGGTAAGCTCCTAACTCACCATAAACCATATAATTAGGTGTTGACTTTTTCAAATTCAGTAAAAGTTTGCAAAATTTTAAATGAACTCTTTCAATAATATCTAAGTTACTGAAACCCCATATTTCGGAACCATATAACAAAATTGGTTTCACTATCATATTGACAACTGATTGATAAATAATGCAAACGACCTTTTTAAAGACATCATACATAGCCCTTGTTGCTTTATTTACATTTTGCTTAATAGCTGGTGTATAAGTACCATTCTTTGAAAACATTACTCCCAAATATAAAAATTCATTAACTGTTTCAATATTATTTCCATCATATTTAAAATACAAAACACAGAAAAACACAGAAAAACAATGACGTTAGTCCCATCATATCTAAAATACAAAACACAGAAAAACAATGACGTTAGTCAGATACAAAACACAGAGATAAAAACACAGCATTCAATACCAAGGCACTCACAGCGTGAACTCCCATGAAATTGAGAAAGACATCAGGTGCTCCGGAGCGATAAGCATGTCCTGTTCTGTGAACAACATCCGTAACACTGTCAGTGAGTCAATCTAGGATAAAGTCGAAATCGATATAGTCAAGTCCGGGAATCTAGCTGAAATCAGAAAATGTTCGTTTTTTATTTGGAAAATCTACACGTCACATCTTTCAATGATGTCATGGTGACGGCCATAGAATTTCTCAACGGATGAAATTAACACAGACTGAAAAAATCCCCGACTTGGCAGGTTTTGGTACAGTTTTTGTTCTCTTTAAAAAAAAATCACTGTACAAACTATACACGATCGATAGCAATTGCTGCAAAGAAGGGGAATATACAACAAAAGATCTAGTGAAGAAGCTGAAGTAGGTGTATCAGTAGTTCTATTTATTTCAAGCTCATTGGGATAGATCTGATGTAAACTATTCTTTACATTTTTTGGATTATTTAGAGAAAGTACAGCTATTTCACATACTAGTAGTAATCCCCATTGTCAGTTGGAAAACGCGGCCTGCGAATTCGACAAAATATTGTCCATCAAAAGTTCTAACATTTTGATTACGTTAGTCTCAGTGTACTTCTTATTTGAATCAGTATAGTTCTCAACAAAATATATTTTTCTTTCCAACTACTAAAAAGGTGTATCTGTGTTCTTCATTTTAGTACAGAAACATTGATGTATCAAATCACCAATTACTAATTTCAGTTTATTGTGTGGCAAGGTTGTATAAATTGTAGAAAATCAAAAGTTTGAATGTTTGGCAATGTATGAAACTGGTTGATGATAGATGTTCAATGAGATCTTTGGAATGTTTTAGAATTCACATTTTGAAATCCATATATCAACAGTCACTATATTCAAGGATATATGACTGCTAGGTAAAATCTAAGATATAACAGGTCTTTCTCAGTTTCAGGAAATTTACCCTAATTGGAATAAAATATTTTCGAAACCAAGTTAAGATGTTTTCTTCTAATCGAAACAAGTCAGGTCAAGTCAAGTAAAATTTATTTAAAGTCGGTAAAAAAATAACATATAACATAAGCTCTAAGGAAACAAAATCTAAAACTATGGTTGCTGTGCAGAATTCCAAAAAGTAAGTATAGTCTTCGACAATGTCAGAAAATTAAGAAAAATGGAACCAAATATTTTTCGAAATCGTACCTGTGAAATTTTTTTTGTAGGATTAGTGTTAGGTTGTAAAAAAGTCTAAAATTATTATTGCTAGCTAGAATTTCAAAAATAAATGGTTTATGAAAATTTCAGGAAATTTACAATTTCGGATTCAAATAACAAATAATTTTAAAATCCAATGATTATTTTTTTTCTAATTGAAAAAGTTCTTGAAGTTGTGAGTTAGAATTAAAAAAAAAGTTGTTTTTTTTTAGAATTTCAGGAAATTTAACGAAATTTGAATCATGTATTTTTGAAAACCAAACGTTGAAAATGTCAATAATAACGATGAAAATTCTCAGAGTATAGTTGCTAGGTAGAACTCCCCTAAAATATTAATCTTTGAGAGTTTCAGAAAATTTACCAAAAGAGGAATCATATATTGAAATTATCAGAAGTTTTCTTACAATCGACATAATGAGTGTCTTGTGTTTGTCTATATGTTGTAATTGTCTACCAGCTAGGGACACTAGTGCTCTTGTAGGGCAACGGATGACCATGGTTGAGAGAACACTTTGCCAGTGTAGTTAATGTTTGTTGACAATCCCGCATCCATGGCAAAAAAAAAAAAAAAAAAAAAAAAAAAAAAAAAAAAAAAAAAAACAGGGATGTAGCGTTGCTCGACATGTAGCAATGTATTACGCTAAAACCGGTGCTAGGGACCGTCTTGAACTTACTATGATGTACCTAGGGTAAGCTGTTACAATCACTTGGTGTCCGTCCGTCCTTCCGTACATGTATTGACCGTTGGTCGTGTTATATTTTTTCTCAAATATATTATCATGCGAAACCACTGGACCAAATGTAACCAACAATAAGTCCATTGTACCTGGCAGGTTCTCACCAAATCCAAGATGGCCAGCAGTGGGGAAGATGGTTCAACATTGGATCCTGTGGTTAAACATTCAAAGATCTACTAGTCCAATTAGAGACAAACTCGGTCCAGATGGTTCTTAGATGGCCTAAATTGAAAAAGGTATATGGTAGGTCAGTACATTATCAGAGATGTACGCCAGCGGGAAACATATTTTAACCAATGACCTGATGGAAATTATTCAAAGATTTCATCTCAGAAACTACTAGTCCAGTTAGAACCAAACTTAGTCACAATGATCCGTAGCTGGCCTTTTCCAATAAAGGTATTCGACAGGTCCTTACATCATCAATAATAGCTACCAATGCTGAACATAATTTAACATTAGACTCGTGAAAATACATTCAAAGACTTTTTTCAGAAACGACTACAGCAATTAGAACCAAACTTAGTCAAAATGGTTTTTAGATGCTCCCTTTTTGAAAAAGTATCCGACAAGGCCTTACCTCATCCAATACGATCTCCAGCAAGGAACATAAATTACAATTTGGAAAACACAATCAACGATCCTCTCAGAAACTACTAGTCCGGTTAGAACCAAAATTAGCCACGATGGTCTTAGACAGTCCCTCCAAGAAAATTTATTCGGCACGTTTGTATCTCATCCATGATGGAGCTATGAAAAAACACTCAAATACTTTCTCAGAAATAATTAGTCTAGATTAGAAACAAAGTTAGTCACAATGGTCCTTAGAATATCCAATCCAAAAAGTTTTTACACATATACTGAGCCCTCAATGATACTGCCGAGGTCTACTGAAATACATGATGACTCGTTGAGTTTGATTTTTCTTTCGTAGTTCGACAGTGGTTTACCAAGAGAGCTAGCCGGCAATTTAGCGGTGAGCAATCTTTGATCGATCTTTCTAAGAGGGCCAGGACAGGGGGTACCTTTCTCCCGTCTCCCGTGTATTATCTCCTTTCTCCCGTCCCCATCTCCCTTCTCCCGCCCTCCATCTCCCTTCTCCCGCCCTTCATCTCCTTTCTCCCGCCCCTCATCTCCCTTCTCCTGGCCCAATTAATAGCACTCCTGTAATAAGTGAAGTTTTATTGTGTTATATGGTTTCATTCATTAATATTTTTTCTCATATGATATGTCAAGTTTAAACCGGTGTTGACTCGTTAGATAAATTTTCATTCAACGTATGTTGAATAAAGCACCGTGCTATTTCTCGTCGAATCTATTCGGAATACAATTCTCGGTGTTTATCATTGACCATTAGATAAAATAGACGAGCCAGCTTATATATAGATTACACCACTTTATCCCGTTTATTACCATATTCTATCCACTCTCGATAGTTAAATTTAAAGATTTTAAAATGCTCGGCAAGCCTCGCAATTAAAATTTTAAAATTTAACTATCTCTAGTGGATAAAATATGGTAATGAACGGGATCTTGTGGTGTAATCTGTATATAAGCTGGCTCGTCTATTTTATAGTAATTAACTTTTTTTGACTCTATTATTATTTCAAAGGATATTGGTCTAGGACAAAATAAGAAAAAATATTGATATGTCACCGTGCTTATTTTTTAGGTAAACGAGATTGAAAAAATGGCGGGAACGTAGTTTCTCTAGATTTTCCATAGACTTTGCATTGACATTTTATATGACTTTTAACATCCTGAAAGAGAGGAAGGAGTAATTAACTTTTTCTAAAAATTTCATAAGTGGTTATTTTGATGTATTTGATAGAATGATGAATAGAAAATGGGGGGTCGACAATCTCAAAAACAGGCAGAGCCAACTTCTTTATTACCATTAATTACAAAAACAAGACTTAATTAAGCTGATTTGATCATATAAAGAGTCAAAGTTGCGCTAGTGTAAAAAATTCATATACCATATGATAAAATCTGATTCAGGATAAACACAACTTTGTAATGTTTCAAAGGTAATTGGATCATACTAAACTATTACGGACTTTTTAAGGAAATGTAACTCTGTCAGTCAGATTAGAACTGGTTAACGTGAATTGTACTGGTACCTGTGTATTATTTGACGAGTAAACGATAGTGATTGTCATGGTATATTATATCATTTATACCATTTATATTTTGAAAAAAAAATTAAACTTTACCTTAGGTTAATAAAATGTAACAAATAAAAGAATAATCTATATAAAGCATTATTATACAATGATAATTGGTACTACATGTAACAAAAATAAGAGAATGCTTCAAACACGGACTTGTATACGTATACGTCCTTCCTTCAAAATACAATTTGTCATAGTCGTTGACTACACAACACACAAATTTATTACACACGTGATGCATGCATCACCATCAGGTCATTTCTTACGTTATTTAGCCACAGGTATCACAGGTGAAAATTGTTTATTGCCACAATCAACATCAGGGATGGCTGTCAAAGGGTCATAAAATAATTGAACCATAAAAAGTCTGCTCTATTCAAAATTATTTTTTCAGATTTTATTTTGTAATTTAAACAATAATAAATTGTTCATTTTTAAAAGTAGTTGTATTTTAAAATATTGACAAACAAAATAATATGAAACACAATTAATGTTGTTGGGTCATCACAATCTAGATGTCGCCATATTGCCTGTTGTCTGGTGTAGAATCAGTGAAAATGGGCGATTTTCAAATCGATTTTGACGAGATAGGATCTTTATCTTAAGTGAAAAGAATTACACCGACGGATAGCCTATTTTATCTATTTTCACCACATAGTGTACAAATTAGAAAAGTGTATTAGTTCTCTCGCAATTCAGTTCTAAAAAGAGGATACTTCACAGAAAATACGATATTTACAATGCCTTATATGGGAATACTTGTGAAAATATTTGAAATTTTAGAATCAATTTTGACGAGACTAAACCTCTTCCGATTCTCATAAAAACTATACCGAAAGAAAGAGGAATTTGTGTAGAATAAGCACATAGTTGTACATTTTAAAGAACGCAATTCTAAATCTTGGTATTTTCTATTTTTTACAATCTATCGTTATATTCCTATGTACAAAATACGACAATCCACAGGTAGCCACTTTAGTCACGTGACTGGTCGATGACGCTAATAGTTTAACATGACAAACTAAATTCAAGTACTTCAAGTACTCCAACATCGATAATGTCGATTATGACCATTTATTATAGCAAAGAAAGATATGGAATTGGTTATGGGCTAAAATTTAAACGTACAAAATCCGACCAAAACGGAAAGGCTCTGTTATTGTACTTCATCTTGAAAGCCATCATATCTAATGCCATAACAAGTTTAAGATTTTCCTTAACAATAGATTGAGCGAAATTAAGTTCACAGTACTAATATATACAACTACTGTCATCCATTGCCAAACAAAGACCTGATATAAAACAGCAAAATTGTGTAACTCTTACTTAGTATATGTATCAAATGTACATCATATGATCTCATATCGTGACTTTGAGTTCGAATTGGTCAACTAGTTAAATGTCTATCTGTTTTGGTCTTTATTAGTTTGTTTCTACATTATAAGGAAACGGGAAAGATAAAAGGGGAGGTTTGGGTACCCATAAACCGGTTTAACTCTACCACTGGTTTTTGCTGGTGCCGGTACCAAGTCCGGCTATCCCGAGTTCCTATAGTTATAAATGTCTGTCTTTTGTCTTAATTATGTGTTTGTTTTGGCAGGTTTAGCTTGGTGGGTGGTGGTTTTGTTGGTGGTGTTGGTCATTGTGGGTGTTTACTGTCATTCACTTTTTAGAATTTGAAATATTTACTGGACTGATTTGACATTTCATAAAAAAAAATATTTTATCATATAAAATATCAGAACCAACTACACTGTACTACTTCTATGGTCAATATCCAGGAGAAGGAGTATGGCCATTTAGTGCATATTGTGTAACTTCGGAAATTTGGCGAATGTGTCTAATTTTCTCTAAAAGAAGCTAAATAATCAGACCTATCATTGCGTATTTGACGGTAATTTCAAACAGATTTCTAAGCATATACTGAAATGGTACGTTTGAGTACAAATATCTTGGTAAAATGGTTATGTTTTACTCCTTTTATGCACAATAAAAGGCTTTTATAGGTCAGAAGGCATTTTAGAATACCCCTTTGCTTGTTTTTTTTTCTGATAGTTCCCACTTTTAGATTTTAATGTGTACATTTTTTATTTAAATATTATTTTCAGTGAAGTTTATTTTTGACGCAGTCAAATTTACTTAGTAAAAGTCTCTTAAGTATTTCGGGGTTGATCTCTTTCGACCGCTTCTAGTTCTCACTTCAAAGTTATTGATTTCAGAAAGAGTTTCTGCAATTTCTTCATCTGGCGTCATCGTTTCAACTTGAACTCTACATTTGTATCGACTGTAAACATCCTCATTCCTGTTTTGAAATTTTGAAATATCGGTGGCTGTTTCAATTATTGAAGAAACTGGTATGTCAATATCTCTATCCTCGTGGAATTCGAGCCCATCCTGTTCCATGTATAATCGAACTTTGCAATATTGTGTTTCAGTAGAGCCAGACAGATTAACATCTTCAAGAATTTCACCAATACACAGTTTGCCTTCGTGCATCAGTACAACAATGTCATTTACAACATATATAAATTCGAATTCAAGAGTACTTGTGTCACTTATTTGTTCAGTTTCAGCAAATGGCATAGACAGGTCTAACTGGGAACAGGGGTCTGGAATATTGTTGTTATATAAATTTAATGGAAGTGTTCCAGCGTTGAATTTAGTTGTGTCTGATCTCACACTGCGCTGTCTCACGCCTCCTCCGAAGCTGTCCCTATACGCAAATAAATTTTTGACATCATCTTTTGACAAGTTTTCTGGTTTTTCTCCCTGTGTCTTGGGTAGGTCATTAAATGTTAAATAAGTTTGAGGCATAGCATATCCTTTCTTGTTCTTGCTTGTGAAATAATGGAATCCACAAAGAGTAACCTTTTTTTATCAATTCCCTTACTCCCTTCATAAAGTCTATAGCCAGATCGAGAACATATGGTGTTTCGACTCTTAAGCGGAGAATACAATGAAGTTGCTCGTTTACTAGGGTCAATGCTGAATTGAAGTTTAATTTGTTCAAATAACCGGGATTTTTTTCCTTGATATCATTACACACATTCAATATCACTTCCTGCAACATTTTTACTGATTTTACAGTTTTACTTGCAGGCACACCATGTGGCCCTTGTAAGCAATTTGCATTAATACCTAGCAAAGATTTGGCCCCTGTTACAGTTTCTTCTAAGAAAAGTACAGTATCTTCAAGGATAGATTGCAATTTTCTGATATCTGTGCTATAACCTTTCCCAAGTATATCAGTGTGGACAGAAAACGCCCTGTACAGCTTGCTCAATACTGACAAATATTTATGTAGAGCACATAAAGACGTAATAATGCGCACATTTTTCGCCCCTGAATCTATAAAAATCAAAGTGTTACCTTCACTACACATTCCGGATGGTTGTGACAACTTGCATGACTGACCAATACCATCTTCATTTCCATCATTGCCTGAGCCAGCAATTTATTGTACATCTGATAAATCAATTTGAGAATCATCAGTCCGAATTCTGTATATTTGTTTGAGTACAATATCTGAATAAAATATTCCCATTCCGGTTATTACAAGTCCATGGGGTTTTCTGCATTTCTCGGTTCCAGCATTTACAATAACTTCTGTGCAACTCGAAACTAAATCTACTTTTAATATTCCTGCTAAATGATCAGCTAAAAATAACGTGTCAAATCTATAGACCAATCCGAAACAACCACCCATTCTTGATACTTGAAATGTTTTCAAAACAGATCCATATAGGTCATATCCACCAGAATCCAACTTCTTCCTTATGGCAATCTGCATCACTGATTTTGTCAAAAGGTCTGCAAGAAAGAACGACTCATTATCAATTTTAGCAATAGCTGTGGGGTTTACCAGGGGTGGCAATCACGTGACTAACGTCGGATACAGTAAACATTTTTACAGTGAAAATATGACCGCTTCGGCCTTAGTTTTTGTACTTTATTCTCTTTTAATGGAATTGTATTAAATTCTTACAAGTCTACGGAATACAGACGGCTTAGAAGTGTAAGAAAACATCTTTTTCCTCTCTGGATAATTTGTAATTATGCTAAACACTTCAATAAATGTACAAATCAAAGTAGGATACAGTCAACATTTATTAGTTCCTTTTACGAATTTTGACTGTTTTCTCAATACAATCAGTATGAGCTTGCTTTAAAATGATGTCAAATGAGTGAATTTTCTTACATTTATGTTTTCTTTCACAAAAATACCACAACTTTAGAATATTTATAGAATATCATTAAATGATGAAGTCAACACTAAATTATAACCCGGATATAGTCAACACAATATTTCTTTAATTATGGTGTTGTTTGTTGTATATTTAAGAAAACGCTCTTCGGGCCCAGAAAAACAAACCGCGGTACTAGTAAAATTGAGCACCAAAACATTAATCTGTCACACCATAAAGCATAGCGCCAGCGTGTGCAGACGTGTGAGAATATTTCCGTACAAGTGGCGTGCGTTGTATAAGTTAGGGCACGTCCTTAACATTTTACGAATTTAAATGTGTATTGGATGTTGAGTGTGTCGGAATATTTTGAACATGCTCAAAATCTCTTACGTTCAACAAAATGTTGTTAAATGCACACGTTTAACGAACGCCAGAAGTACGTTAAGGCCCTGTCACACTATAACGTTCTAGCCAACGTGTGCCAACGTTCGCCAATTTTCAAGAACGTTCGCAATTGAAGAAATTCCCTTGATGGACGCATTCATAGCGTCAGGCTAACTGCCTACAACGCACGAAAAACTTATCCATAACTTGTATGCAACGATCACAAAACGTGTAACAGCGTAAAACGTTGCAAAGGCGTTTTACTAGCGAACTTGACGTATACCGAACACGTCCATAACGGTCATCTAGCATTCATAGAGCGTCTGTATAGCGTTTTGACGATCTTTATAAGATCAACTTGAAATTCTTCATCTCAATGTCATTTGAAAATGTAGAAATGAATAGAAATGCCATTGAAAAATACGACAGATTTGCAGGAGGGATAGGTTCGTAAAATATATTTTCAAACAATATGTCAGTATGATACTTAAATAAATCAGCTATTTATATTACACTGGAATTTTGTCTTACACTTTAACCATTATTTTTATAATAAAACATCGGATAATACGTTTCTTATTAGTAACAAGGACGCATAATTTGCGTTTTCTACACGTTTAAAGCAACTTTCGAGTAACTACTACATATCGCACACATTGCATGCATAACGCACCTCTAGCGTTCGTCTAACGTTTGCATAACTTACTAAGTATCAACAACACGTTGGCGAACGTCGTGAAATTTTGAGCATGTTCAAAATTTTCCGACGCACTCAACGTTCAATAACGCACGCCACCGTATGTCGACGTGTTTGTAACGTGATTTTAACGTGCCTCCTACTTATACAACGCACATCAGCGTGTTCGAAAATGTTCTCGCACGCTGGGCACACGTTGGTGCTGTGCGTTATACTACGGTTTGACAGGGCCATTATACACAAGTTGTGTGCGATATGTAATAGTTTCTCATAAGCACGAGCACCGCCAATGTTTTATTAAAAAATGAGTGGTAAAAGTGAGAACCGAACCGTCAGTCAAAAGAACGAACAATCCATGGACAAAGGCAACATCGGAAACACTTAGAAACAATGAAACCACCTGAGTACGGGACAAAAAAGAAAAATGAAGACACACATACAGATGAACAACACGGACCCAATAAAAACCATGTGTGAGATCAGGTGTACCGGTAGAGTAAGCATCTCCTGCTTCATATCAACTCCGGTAGTAAAGTCAAATCCGATAGAGGAAAAACAAACTTAAGTTGTAAAGGGAAAGATCTGTTGTCATCTGGGAAACAGATATCTCGTAATGATCGACAAGATCGTGATGTCGGCCGAAAAGAACATGAATAATTCCAAAGAAATGTGCATCGTTGGCTCTTTCAACAACATCCTGACTTGGTTGATTCTTGGACTAATATAATATGTTATTTTAATCCCAGGTTGATTTGAAATTAACTTTTTAAAAACATTATTTGAGTTCTACCACTCCTGCAATTCTTTCAACCTTTTTTCGGTGGGCTTTTCATCGATTTATACCTTCCATAATGACATTGGGATGAAGAACTGAAACTAATCTGACTTAAGATCGTCAAATTACGGTCTTTCCCGCTACGTTTCCCGCTATGCAGACGTTCGATGTATGTTAAAAGGCGGTATACACCAAGTACGCTAGTGGACGCTTTTGAAACGTTGCCGCACCCTATTACATATTTTGTTAGCGCTGCAGATAAGTTATGGATAAGTTTTCTGTGTGTTGTATGTTGTTAGTAGGACGTTTTGAAAGCGTTCAACAAACTGAGAATTTCTCCAAATTCATCGTGTAACAACGTTTTTACAAAAATTCTCGAATCTTGGCACACGTTGGCTAGAACACTGTGGAGTGACTATGTCTTTAAGATCAAGTAATATCGTAAGTCTGAAGCTAATCCTGTACCACTTTCATGATAAATTGATTCTGAGCGAATGCTGATATAAAGAACTAACAAACACATGTATTTAATGGGCTCGTAGCATACATAATTACAAAATAAAGTATCAACAATTCATAATTCTTAGTTTCAGGGGACACGATTTTACATATGTTACAAATGTTCAGGGGACACGATGTTACATATGTTATTCACTTGATACCTGTGTCGATGTGGTAGCCGTGTTTTTTTCATATAGGTCTTAGGACCAACATAAGCAATATCTGTAAAACCTTAACCTTAATTCATCATTTGAGTACAACTTGGTTTCATAATATTTTATATTGGTTGCAATTTTAAACTTTGTTCCCCGCTTGTGGCATTAAATGTTGTCGGATTGCAAAAGAAAACGTATTTATCTTTCCCAAGGACCCTCCATACTCAGAGATATGGTCAAAACATGTTTTCCTATTAGGTTCTTTGTAAAATTATGTTCCGGTCTGAATATGATTCTTTGATTATAATGGATGAGTAATGGAAGAGGACAGACCATGTGTACTGATATCATAATAGATCACACTGACCATTTGAACAGGTGAACTAAAATGGAAAACATGTGCGAAGTATTGTTACCCTAAATGTTTGTACTAATGTCTTCTAAATGTTTTTTTATGAGTAATTGCAGTTCTTATCAATATAACTTGTGCTTCTTTCAACTTCAGTGTGCTGTTGCAGGGTTTCTGTGCTTTTACCATAATTTGGCGTCCGTCGTCTATCCGACCAAACGTCATTAACTTTTCTTTTTAATGATCTCCTGTGAAACTCTAGAGCAATTGAAACAACAGTTTCTAGGTGTTATTCTTTGAAAATGTTTCCGGCAAGTGCGTACCCAAATTAAGATGGTCGACAGCAGAAACAAAATAACTAAAATTGGTGACAATATTCCAAAAACTGGACCCTATTGAAATGTATTTAAAGATCTTCTCTGAAACCACGAATCCGATTGAAATTAAACATAGCCACAAAGGTTCTAAGATGGACTTCCGAAGAAATGTGTCAGATATGTTTATTGCTTATCCAGGATTGCAAAGAATCCTATGGCCTATTGAATATTTGAAACCTATGATCCAGGTGAGCCCTTGTTTAAAACACAGGATTTCATAAAATTATGCTTTGATTTATCTTAAATACTTAGAAAACGAAAATGATAATTATGCTCGTTAATTTTCTACTTCGCCTATAGAGCGTTTCTAGCTGTGTCATACAACAATTTTTTTTAGAAATAGTGTGTTTCTGGCTTTTGGTCTTTTTGCTTCAGTCACATGAATTCATATAATTCTACGTCTTTATATCAAATGTGCAAATATTACAAGCTAGTCGACCTTCCCTAGAGCGTTTTCTGTAAAAAAAACCCCAAGAAACAATATTTAAGAATTAAAAAACTGCGTGTTGACTATATCCGAACTTTTAGTAAGTGATGACTGTATCATTTCTTGATATTCTATAAATACTCGTAAGTTCTGGTAGTTTTGCGAAAGAAAACATTTGAGTTAGAAAATTTAATCATTTGACATTATTTTAAAGCAAAGCCCAAACTGATTGTATGGAGAAAAAAGCTGAAATTCGTAAAAAGAACTAATAAATGTTGACTGTATCCTACTTTGATTTGTACATTTGTTGAAGTGTTTGGCATAATTACAAATTATCCAGAGAGGAAAAAAGATGTTTTCTTACACTTCTAAGCCGTCCGTATTCCGTAGACTTGTAAGAATTTAATACAATTCCCTTAAAAGAGAGTAAAGTACAAAAACTAAGGCTGAAGCGGTCATATTTT
>MJUU01019756.1:224159-241687 GCA_002080025.1 Modiolus philippinarum
AAACTCCATCTGGTACTAACGGACTGCCCTAACACTTGACCAAAAGAATTATGGAAGTTTTACTCCTTGAAACACGTGTACAGCATTAGATAAAAACTCAATCTGGTACTAACGGACTTCCCTAACACTTGACCAAAAGAATTATGGAAGTTTTACATGTACAACATACATGAATTAACTGTTTTATGCAACTTGGGTATTTTTGTATTTTACAATATTGTCACGTTCGAGGATAAATTGAAATACTTTTGATTGATGTCCATTGATCTTGTATTTTCAGCGACAAGTTAAGGAGGAATGGACAATGGTGTAATGAATATTGATTTTCACTGGAATTTGCACAATCAAAGTCATATGAAAATATAGAAACACTATACCACGTGATTTGTTTTCTGTTAAAATGCTTCTTTGTAACAAATGGTTCTTTTTGCATTTATATAATAGTATAACGAAAGGTCAGAAGGACTTATTCAGAATTCAGGATTATAGATTCGTAACACAGACAGAATTGAATGCGATTGTCACAAACATTAAACGCACCAGTTGTATGAAAATAAAATGAAACGGCAGATATGGAGAAATGAGATATTATTGGGATTATTTTGCTAGTGAAACTTTTGACCGTCCTCTAGGCAGCAAAAGCTTTATTCTGAGAATTGTAGCACACAGCCAACTTTTCCTCCATTGGAATAAATGCACATAACCGCTGGTTTTTGATAGTGCCGGTACCAAGTGCGGCTGTCCCGAGTTCATATCGTTGTCCACGTTTGTCTTTTATCTCATTCGTGTTTTTCCTGTGTAGTTCCCTGGCAGATTGTGGCATGTTATTATACTTTTCAGCCATTGTAGGTGTTTCCTGTCATCCATGTTTTTACGTAAGACAAAGTCTTTACAAATACATGATTAGACGAAGCAATGAAACACCGTCTTTATTGTTGTTCTTGAAGACACCATGAGGACTCCAACAATGAGTTATGGGCATACTTCATAGTACGTTTAAGATGGCCCAAGCATATGTTTGAGTGGAATTTATTGTAAAATGTCGAGCAACGCTACAACCATGTATCCCTTTCGTCATGGATGCGGGGTTGTCAATCTGGAAAAGTGCTCATACAACAACTGTCATCCGTTGCCAGGCAACAAAGACTCATAGAAGACAATTACACATTATTAACAACCACAGGGCACACATCGAGTCTTTTTTTTCACAGTGCAGAAGAGACAAACTCCAGTCTTAGATAAGCGAATGAAAGGATACAGAGTAAATTCACATAAGACAAAGTCGCAACAAATACACGAATAAATTATCATTTATTGTTCTTCATCTTGAAGTCACCATGAGGCCTTCAACAATGAGCTTTGCTCACACCTCACAGTACGTTCAAGACGGCCCCCAGCACCGGTTTGAGCCGATTTCATTGCTAAACGTCGAACAACGCTACATTCATCTACAAGAACAACAAGAAAAGTTTTTTTTTCATTGCTTGGTTTTATCTTGTATTTGAAGAGACTTATGCATTTACTCCCTATCCTTTTATCATTAAAATACAAAAAAAAAAGATACCGAAGTTGCATAAAACAGTAAATTTCGTTATGCTGTACACGTGTTTCAAGGAGTAACCTCTCATCAACAGCATTAAAAAATCAAACAATATGGAAAGCCAAAATCTTAAAGTAGTCAAAAAAGAAGTAGGCATGTCCAAAAATATCGAAATAGGAATATAGAAATAATAATAAATATGATCAGTTAACTTTTTTTCATATTAAAAGCAAGTGATATTTTGAAGATTATTTCCCTACATTTGCATTAAAATCTATCGTTTAATGCATATAATAAATATTGAACTTTTATTTTCTCCTTATACAGGCCACATTTGAAAGATAAAATCTTACTGTTTTCAGAATACTCAGGTATGTCAACATTATGCCTTATTTAAACCCGATCAAAGATTTTCTCTATGACTTCTGTACAAATTCGAACCAAACATGGTCTCAAAGGTCCTAGGACAGTCTTCTTAAAATAGTGTCCAGTATGTCTATCTCATCCGAGACTGCTGACAGTTAGGGAGCAACCATTTGATTTGGGGGGGGGGGGGCAATGAAGGAATTTGAAAAAAAATCCAGGATCAGAAATTTGGCAAAAAAAAATATCAGGACAGGAGGGAAGCTGAAAAAAAATAACCAGTACGACATATCTGAAGCAAATTTTCTGGCTTGGACCGAAAAAAAAAAATGACAGGATTACTTCGAGGCAGAAAAAAATTGTCAGGCTAAAAAATTTCGTGAAAAAAAAATCCAGGATCAGATGTTCCTTCCTCCCCCCTAAAAATCAAATGGTTGCTCCCTTAAAACATTGTACATCCTACAGCAAAACACATTAAAGACGTCATAAAAAAGATCTTCTTTAATTGGAACCAGTATTTATCATAATAGTCCTTGGATGGGGTTCTTTCATAATACACCAACAGGTGTACATAATATTCAAGCTTGCTACCAACAGGACGCATAGTTTTAATTATGTACCCTATAGTTTAACAGTTAAAAGTCTTGTTGAATAACAAAATACCGAAGCTACTGTAAGTTTAGTTTCTGCATATTCGCATTTCGACAATTTATGTCTCTTTAGTGCAGATAAAATCTAAATATTTGGAAATCCATATACCGAAATATGTGTAACAGCTGATAAAGAACAAATTACCAATATAAATAGCAGAACCAAAATAAGCTAAAGACAGAGCTATGCAAGAGGGAGATACATTTTGTTTAATTTAGATATTGCAAGTTTACAAATAAATTCGGCTTCGGGTCAGCACCGAAGTACTAGCTACTAGGTTGGTGAATACCCTCATTGACTAATAGTCCACCAGCAGAGGCATCGGCCCTGTGGTAATAAATAACAAAATACCGAAGTTACTGTTAACTGACACCATTGAACAGTTGCAACAACATCATCCTTCGGTGGCTCCTTTGAAAATTGGACCCTTTTAAAAAAACAACTTTGTTTGTTAATTATTTTTTATTAAATATGTATCTGTGATTTCTAAACAAACAGGATGATAATGAATCTGTAATGGTCAAAAGATAAACTCTTTTTAGCCTTCACCAGCTATGGTAAAGGGAGCGAAAGTACAATTGAAAACAAACATCATAAACATTTGACACTGGCTGTGTGAAAATGAAATAAAATGAAATGGCAAAAATGAGAAAGTATAAGATTATTGGCTTGTGAAATCCTTCATTGTTTTCTATATTGCTAAATAATCTGAGAAATATTACAAATATTAAGTCTTATATTTACTTTCATTGGAAAGAAGGCGAACACAAATCACAAATCGACAAAAAAGTTTTAAAATTTCCAAATATTATTTTTTGACCACCTGTTTTTATTGCCCACATCTCGTTATTTTAAAATGCCAAGTAAAAGCCATGGATGTACCGTTGTCCTATATGTAGCAAAATTTCCGCTCATACCGTCTGGAACTTACTATGAGGTATGAGCAAAGCTCATTGTTGAAGGCCTCATGGTGACATCATGATGAAGAACAAAAAAGCGTTGTTCCTTGGATTGGTTCCACCATGTATTTGTAAAGTCTTTGTCTCATGTACATTTACTCCATATCCTTTCAATGTTTATTCAAGACTAAAGTTTTTCTCTCCTGCAGCCAGTGTAGAATCCGTAAACAGATTCCCCGTGCTAGAGTTTTATGATCTCTATATTTCACAGTTACGATGTACTTGTTCTTGAGAGAATTTGTCATATGAATGCAGTATCATACTTTGAAATTTTGGTATTTTATTTTATTTTTATAATTTTCACATGATAATCTGACTACCTGTTGACATTGCCCTAATCCCATGATGTTATAATGCCAAGTCTTCTTGCAATTGACTGTATGAGTGCCCTGTGATTGTTTATTTGTTGTGATTGAGTTCTATAAGTCTTTTTAGGGCAACGGATGACAGCGATTGTAAGAACACTTTTCCAGTAATAGTTATGTTTATTGACTACTCACTAATTAAAAACAACATGGATGTCCGACTTTGTCTCATGTGTATTTACTCTACATCTTTCAATATTTATAGAAAATGATAAAACATGCTTACATTAATGCATTACGTGAAATAATAAAATACCACAATAAGTTAATCTTAGTACAACAGAGACTACTAGTAGGCTTGTTTCCTTGAAGTTCAAAGGACCATCCTGTAATTTTACATGTAATTTGAAAAAAAAAACAGAATTGTGTTTATCGTTTGCAACAGTTAAACAGTTGTGTCCATTAGATCGTTGATCGAAGACCTTGTTGAATACTAAATTTCAATTTTCCGAGGTAATTTTTTTTATTTGTTCCATTTTCATTAACTACATGACAATTTGTTTTCTTATGAGATTCGCCAAATAACAAAGGTCCATCATTTGCTCTACAGTTTAGCGTACTCAGGAATCTTCATTAAAGTTTAATTTCAGATACACAGGAAATTTAAGTTATCATTTAAATTGTCATTAAATTGTCAAAATTGTTAAATTGATATGTACTAAAGGCAAGTCAGCCTTCCTTTTTTCTCATCGTGATATAACTTATCAAAAAATCACTATATTCCACTAAACACAAACGCTCAGAGAAAGAACAATCGGATATGAAGATAGATTAATTTAATCGAATTTACCGAGTAGATCTTTTATGTAAGATTTAAAAGCTTTGTCAGTTGAACAAAGCTGGTTGTACGGAAAAATATAATGCAACGTTTGAATACAAAAAATTGAACCAAAAACGTCAACAAAAGAATGCCGAAAAAACAAGCGAAAGAATTTTTTCAAAGATTTCAAAGATTCACATTTCCAAAATCGTGACGTCGAAGACCACACAAAAACAACACTTACAGAACAAACGAACATAAACATCGGCAAACGAATACCGAAGAAAAAATGATAAAAGGTTAATGCCAAAATCCAAACTCCAAACTCCAAAATCACAGCAATTCATATCCAAGACGAATTCATACAGCATGATAAAGACAAAACAAATGAACAAAAATGAACGAGAACGCCACAAAACTAAAGCACTAACAGTGTGAACCCCTATAAAAACTGAAGTATCATCAGGTGCTCCGGAAGCGTAAGCATGTTCTGCTCAACGCATGGCACCCGTCAAACAGCCAGCTAGAATATGGTTTTGAAAAATCTGTTTGGTGACTGATTGATTAACGTTCTTTTCTAACCCTTAGACAAAGCCGATCAAAACCCATGATACGTATTACCTCTCTAACCCTCAAACACACCATGGCAAAAAAAAAAAACAAAAAAACAAAAACAAAAAAAAAAACAAAAAAAAACTGAAAAAAAAACAAAAAAAAAACTATTAATCTATTAAGATACGAATAATAACCAGGACAAATGAGTACCACAAATAACACTTATGAAGATAAAACTCAAAGATGACACCGAAATATTAAATACAACACAAAAAACTAAAGCACTGACAGTGTGAACTGCCAATGAAAACCGGGAGTATCATCACGTGTTCCGGAAGGGTAAGCATGATCTACTCCTAGCTTGGCACCCGTCAAACTGCCGGTGAAAAGTCTATTCTCATCTGTGAAATAGAAACAATAAAAATCTGTCAAATTATGGTGACGACCGTAAAACGTCTGTAATGGCAGTTGCAACAGTGACTGAACATACCCTTGATATATAAGTTTTTGAGACAAGAATTTCGGTCTGTTGACAAAATCGCTGTACAAATTACAGGCATGGCAAAAGCGAATTAATGAGTTGTAAAATGAAGACGCCATATGCCGGAGATGTCGGAATATTACTGCTTTAGAACGGGAAGTTCACTATTGGAAAGTCGAAATCATCACGCTTGACGTAAAGTTTTGTTTTCAGACATCTAGAGTTGTCAGTATAGAGTTATAGGTCCAGGTATGATGCTGATGATGTTGTATCAGAATTGAACACAATAAACCTATAGAGAAATCGGGAGTATTTAAATATAAGAAAATTTTGTTAAAACCTAAGGATTATCTCCCTCTTGCATAGCTCTGTCCTTACCTTTCCTTTGTAGATCTTATTGGTAATTTGTTCTCTATCAGCGTTTACACATATTTCGGTTCATGGATTTCCAAAGGTTTTGATTTGATCTGCACTGATCAGACATAAGTTGTCGAAATGCGCATATGCAGAACCTAAATTCACAGTAACCTCGGTATTTTATCTGATGATCCGGACTGATATGTATGACCGTATATACATTCCGCGCATCCGTCATCCAGCACATATATATGTATCAGTCAGTTTATTTTCTTTCTTTGAGGATGTCTTGTTAATACCACAGAAACAGCAGTTCCAAAAACATACTTCAGACGCCGACATGCCGCGGCTTAAAAACTAGAAAAGTTAAAATCCTTACACATGACGTACAGATATCAGATTTGCTCTATATACATTTTAGTTATGGTGTACTTTTTCTGGGAGAATTTCTTATATATAAATATAAATAGATAGTAACTTCGTTATTTATTACCACTGTGCCGATGCCTTTACTGGTGGACTGTTAATCCCCGAGGGTATTCACCAACCCCGTAATCAGTACTTCTCTCTTACCCGAAAACCGATTTCATTTTGAAACTTGCAATATCTAAATTTTACAAAATTTTGTTTAAAACTAAGGAATATCTCCCTCATGCATAGCTGATTTTTGGCTTTTCTATTTAGATTATTTTTGGTTGTTTTCTATCAGCTTTTACACGTTTTTCGGTCTCTGCACTGATGAGACATATTTGGTATTTTTTAAATTTTTGTGTGTATTTTTAATTGTAGTTATATATTGCTTTTAAAACTTTTAATTTGTGTGGGATCATCTTTTATAATTCATAAATTTGTGTATTGTTATATATTTATATGCATGTTAAGCGCTTAGTGTAATTAATTGCTAAATAAGCGCTATATAAATATATAATGTAATAATAATAATATGTAATAATAAGTTGTCGAAATTCGCATATGCAGAAAATAAACAATAACTTCGGTATTTTGTTCTTACTTATGTCACAGTCGTCTGAAAGTTTAAGACCTGCAGAAACTAAAGAATCGGCTTCACATTCGGGTATGGAACTCACAATTGTGTAAGATTAACGAATTAAAACTAAAATTTATGACAAACTTGATGGTTTCAAATCCTATTGTTATTTTCCGATTGGTGGTAGTAATATTCCCTCTGCTCTTGCATATGAGATATTTATTGATAAGACACAAACATGATGTGTTGTGTCAGGCCCTGATCCCACCCTTCATATAGTAGTCGACGAGTAGTGGTCTAAATTCGTTGTTATTTATGTCTAATCATACTGTATGTTTCTGTATTATGATAGTTTAATGGAATTTTTATCTTATCTTATCTTATCTTATATAGGTCAGCTGATAGGAACAACTAGAGCATCCTTCAAATACGACGACTTCGCCAGCAGATGTTAATTAAGAAATAATTCATGGCAGGTATATGGTTATTGGAAATTTAACCAAAGCTGGGCCTTTATATTCGAATTTAACCCAGAGCGTCAGCGAGGGATTAAATTTACGAATATAAAGGCCCAGCCCATGGTTAAATGACAATAACCATATACCTGACATGAATTATTTCGATTCTAATATGACAGAAAATGGCATTTTTCATTCTGAAGCGACCTAAGAGAAGGCGGATTTCCCACCTCCATTGCTGTCTGTGTCTATGACGTCACAATACACAATCTGACGTTTTAAAACAGATGCAAGTTCAAAATTCATATCGAAAGCAAAAACAATACACATTTACCTGTCTGAATGGCATAATTTGGCTTAAAACTGTTCTTAACTTTTATTTCCTTCATAAACAAGATGAACAAAATTAAAAACATTGTTGTTTCCATCCCGTTTACTCATATTCCGATGCCATTTGCGCATGTGCGAAATATATGGTTATCGAGTATTAAACTGGTTGGCGATTTACAAGAGCCATGTTAGAATTACTTATTAAAAAAACTACTCTTCAAACGAAACAGAAAGAATGCCTTAAATTAACACTTATTACTAAGGGTATTTCTCATCCTCGATTTTACGGAAATGTTGTTACAGCCGTTTCGGGTATCCACGTTCCATCAAAGTTTGCAAACTTTTTACCTAAGTCAGCGAAGCCTAAGGATGTGTATTCATGCATGTAGTTATATGTCCAAAATGCCGAAGGCAAAGTTCACACCTTGATGATGAGATTATATTGCATTTCATGGTTTTATCTGAAGGTGAAAAATTATAGCTGCATGTTGTAAATACATGTATATAGTGATAAAGATATCTGTCCATCGATCTATCTGTCTGTCTGTCAGTCACAATTTTATGCCGTTTTTATATGGAATAAAGTTTTCATATTTGTTTTTAAGCCTGTGGATTAAATAGATATAATATGCTTCTTCTTGTCTGTAATGCTGTTATTTATTGTTTACAAATACTTTTGGTTCAATATTAAGTAATCTTGACTATTTTAAAGTAAATGCCACCATTGATTTCTTTCATTTTAAAATATATGTCCATGGAGCAAGAAACGCTTACAAATTAGGGTTGTCTTTCTGATACAATCTGGAATAGCCTATAATTCACCTCATGGTTGACTAAGTAAAGTTATTTAAAGATGGATTCTGATTGGACGGCTGAGTTTGTTATTCAAGGCAATACATATTTATAGGTAAACCAAACAGTGAACCAAACTTAAGGTGTCTGCAGGGTATTAATTTCCTATTATAGAATTTTGTGAAATTTTCTGTGTAGAAACATGATTGTATCATTGTTCAAAATGTAAAATAAAATTTGGGGGTCACCGTGCATTTAGGAGCAAAATCTGAAATTGAAAATTTCAGGATTTTACATAGAAATAATAGGGAAAATGATTATATGAGAGGATAGTTTAAAAAATCTATTATAGAATTTTTTCATACTTTGCATGTGTTTAAATATCCATATGTAGTTTACATATAAAAAATAAAAATTAGGGGTCACCGTTGAAATAAGAGAGAAAAATTGCAAAATGTTCATTTCTCTAGTGATATCTATGTTAAAGTATTTAATCAAATTATCTCCCTTGAATAATTTCTGTGTTCTGTAAATCCAGCTACAGATTTAAAGCTCATGTGTTTAAACTCACTTTTTTGTAACGAAAATGTTATAAAAATGATTAGGAATATAAAATTTAAATACATTCGAACCTTCTTCTCATTTTAAATAACTATTTTGTTAAAATTCTTAATGAATGAAACCTAAATGAACAAGTATTAGACAAAAATGGCGGAATAATACCACTGAGACACCTTAACTAGCAAAATAGGTAATTTATTTGCAACATGCTAAGCCGAATCAGCTGTAAAAAATGCCAAAATTGATTATAAATCAGGAAAAACTGGGACGTAACTTACATTCTTTACGCAATAAGAGATATCGACAGGACATTCTGCACGTGTCCGTTAAATTGGATTTGGGATCCAGTGACCTGAGGGTTTTACACACATACTGGCCTCTCACTGATACTGCCGATGTCTACTGAAATACATGATGATTCTTTCCCAAACCCATTTGGGAGTTTGATCTTTCTTCCGTAGCGCGACAGTGTTTTACCAGCAGGATATGCTCCTTGAGCTAGCGGGCAGTTTAGCGGTGAGCACGCTTTTAACCATCTTTCAATATAACGTTTTGTCCCTTTTTCCTTCTTAAGATTGTGGTCATGGAGTTAGTAGTCTACCTGCTTTGGGTTTTATTGGTATGTTTATTATACTATAGGAAAACGGGACAGAGAAAGGGGAGGTTTGGGTACTCATAAACCGATTTAACCCTAACGCTGGCTTTTGCTAGTGCCGGTACCAAGTCCGGCAATCCCGAGTTCCTATCGTTGTTTACGTTTGTCTTTTGTTTTTTATTGTGTTTTTTTCTTGTGCAGTTCCTTAGTACATTGTGCCATGTGACTATGTTTTTCGGTCATTGTAGGTGTTTCCTGTGATCTTTTTATTCTACTGTCAATTTTTTGATAGCCGTGCATCATGAGTTGGTTGATCAATATAATGTAACAGTCTCAGAACAGACTGGGCCCAGCACTGAGTGATTTCATGGAAACTATCGGACCCGGCGATTTGACTATTCTTTTCTCAGACGGATTTGTATGTAAACATATCCATGTTATGATTATAATTCTATCTATGAAATGGATTATGTCATTAGTTTAAACAAAGTTCTGTATATTTGAAACAGAAACCAGACAGACATATCGTAGAAACAATTATAACGAGATTACAGCGGTTCAAGAGAGCTGCTATATACTTTCTGTCTCCGTGTGATGATATGCTGCATCAAAAATGAAGGGTCTATCATATTCAATGAAATTTTTCAAATTGGTCGGTCCTGAATTAGATGAAGGAGATAATTTCAGTGTGAATTCAGATTAAATGATATAAGTTCGTCAACATATGTAATTTGTACACACACACAAACACACACATAATAGATAACAAAATGTCGAAGTTACTGCTAATTTATTTTCTATATATTCGCATTTGACAACTTATGTGTCATCAGTGCAGATCAAATCAGACCATTTGGAAATCCATATATCGAAATATGTGTAAAAGCTGATAGAGAACGAATTACCAAAAGGATCTAAATAGAAAAGCCAAAATCAGCTAAGGGCAGAGCTATGCGAGAGGGAGATACTCGTTATTTTCTTTAATTTAGATATTGGATGTTTCCAAATAAAAATCGGTTTTCGGGCCAGCACCGAAGTACTGAATCCTGGGTTGGTGTATACCCTCGGTGACTACATGTAACAGTCCCCACCAGATGCATCGGCCCAGTGGTAATTAATAGCATAATACTTAAGTTACTGTTGATTTATTTTCTGCATATGCGCATTTAGACAACTTATGTCTCATCAGTACAGATCAAATCAAAACATTTGGAAATCAATATACCGAAATATGTGTAAAAGCTGATAGAGAACAAATTACCAAAAGAATCTAAATTATAAGCCAAAATCAGCTAAGGGAATGGCTATGCGAGAGGGGGATGCTCTTTAGTTTATGACAAAATAAAAATTATTTTTTGTATATGCGCATTTCGACAACTTATGCCTCATCAGTGCATCTCGATATATATGTAAGTCAATTGGAAATGTGAAAAAGGTTTAATTAGATGTGTTTCTGAAAAAGAAAAACATAGACAACTCAAAACTATAATATACAATAAACGCGATGATTTCTTTTTTTCCTTCATTTTCCATTCCACAGTAGTAACATGCCTTCCACTCTGTCTCATTGTTATGAGCTGATTTTTCTGCGAAGAGAGAAGAAATTTTGAAATTAAGACTGCAAATTCTGAGTTCGCCATCACGAATTGGTTGACTAATGATTTTGAATTGAAATTGAAATTGAAATTGTGTAACGGTCTCTCAACTTGAAACAGTTTTTTTACACTTGACTAGATCAAGCACTTTGTTTTCTGATCTTTTGTATAGGATGGGACTTGTTTTTTGGGACAACTCTCGCTTTGAACATAAAAGGTTATACATGCCGGAGAGGATCAGGCACCTGTTAGGGTCCTAATTTTTTTGCATTAACATCATCACTCCCAAATAAATTTCCAAATGAATACCAAAGCAAGAACCAAAATGTCATAGTCCATAAGGGGAATGAAGTGAAATAGGATAACAGGAAACATCTACAATGGCTGAAAGTTACAATTACATGCAACAATTTGTCAGCAGAAAAACACAAATAAAACAAAAGACAAACGTAAACAACGATAGGAACGAACTCAGGACAGCCAGACTTGATACCTGCACTAGCAAAAGCCTGTGGTAGGGTTTAATTGTTTTATGGGTACCCAACTCTCCCCCTGCTCGTTCACGTATACCTATATTATAATAAACATACGAACAAAACCCAATACAGGTAGACTACTAACTCCATGACAATAATTTTGAAGGAGAAATAAATGACAACGCGTAATTTTGAAGGATGTGTGAAGGGGTGCTCGTTGACTTATCTGACGGCTAGCGCAAAGAACCTATTCTGCTGGCAAAACACTGTCGCACTACGGCAGAAAAATCGAACTTAAAACTTCCCAAAGTGTTTGGTCAAGAATCATTATAAAATTTAGTAGACATCGGCAGTATCAGTAAGAGGCCAGTATGTGTGTAAAAGTTTCAGGTCAGTAGATCTCAACGATAATTTAACGGATGCAAGCTGAATATCTTGTGGAGGTCCCCTGTTACAAAAAGAATATAAGTTACGTCGAAGTTTTTCTGGATTTTCGATATTTTCTTTCATTTTTTTAACAAAATTTTCGTTCAAACTAGAATTAGAAATGCCCTCAGTAATACGCTGTTTTCGGGTAACTTTATATTTCGATATCAAATGTTCATATTTATTACAAAATTACTTAAATGTATTAAACATTTTATGAAATATGTAGCCTTGCTGTGAAAGTTCGGCTGTGAAAGTATGGGAACGTTCATTGTAGAACAAACGCGTGCGAATCGTACCAGTTGAGAAATATACACCCCGTAGGGAAGATCTAGAGGAAAGTCGCCGTCAAGAAAGGGGAAATTAGTAAAAGTGAAACCAAAATCATATCTGTTATCATACTGTTTAGTTTTATTTTACCAGAGTCTATAATGATAGTTAGATCCAGAAAAGGGCAGTATTTGGAATCATTGTAGGCTTTATTTTTAATTTCAGTTCTTGTAGATAAATAGTCAATAGTAAGGATATCGTCACTATACTTGCTGTTATCATTGAAAATAGAAATAAGTTTATCACTGTTTTTTGTATGGTTCAGTTTTGAAGTTTTTTCATGAAGTCTCCTTTGTAACAAAAAGGAAAACGATCTACAATAAGAGGTGCACAATTTGTACCCATTGGAATACCAATGATCTGTTGATATAAAGTTTTGCAAAAACGAACAAAAATGTTGTCCAGCAAAAGATTTAGTGCATTAATCTTATCATCACATGTCCAGGAACAATGATTATTGTTAGTAATATCAAAAGAGGATCATTGCTTTTTCTTAGAAAAACTGAACTGTAGACCAGGAAATTATAAAAAATGACCTGCTTCACACCCATCGAAAATGTTATAACTAATATATGATAACAGGTTTTCATGTTTGAAATATTAATACATAACGGCAAATATGTTAATTTTGACAAATGTGTTTTTTTATTTCTTTATAAGCAATTTTTATTATGAGGATTTGTTGTAAGGCTAAAAACAGTTGCTTATAGTGTACATATAATGTCAAAGATTTTTACCTGTATCATATACATTATTTTTAAACACTGTACACACAATGTCAAAGATGTTTGACCTGTAACAACATATTATTTTTTAACTACTACTTCATTCATTACGACCCACTCGTAGACGACAGATTTGTCGAAATATATCGGTCGACCTTTTTATTGTTTCTATTCTTTTATTTTGCCATGTTTTTTTTTGTGCTTTAGGTCATATTTTAGATTATAAATTCATCCCTTTTAACAGCTCACATACTCATGTATCTCGTTATTTTGTTACCACCAATTTCATATTGAACCAGTTTCAATATACATGTATCCATATTGAAGTCTAAGAAAGATCGATTTTGAATGAGTCAACCATTTAGTTGAAGTGACATATTAACGAGTATTTAACATATACAATTAATTTTTAAAACTCCTTTCAAATTATCCTTCATTCTAAACCAATCAAATTCTGCATGAGATATGTAATTTCAATCCATTGACAAAAAAGAGGCACCCCTTTACAGGATGCGATGTTATTATAATTAATTGCTGTGGAGGTTCATAAATGACAGGTTGGTGCTTAGGTTTTTGTTTGAATTACTAATCAATTGTATGTAATATTTAATTATATTGTAGCTATCACCCTAAAAACTATGCTGATTTACAATTTTACCATATTTATGTATAAGCCTAATCAAATCATAACAACCGAAGTATAATTATTAATAATTGATCGAAGAATAATTAGTAATGATGCATATTTTACAAACAGGATTTGGTTAATATGGAAAATGTTTTAAAGCACGTTGTCATGAACAACAAGGAAGTTATTTAGTAGTCAATTACATCGACATAAGAATGAATGAACTGTAGTCATTTATTGAAAGGAGAAGCTACCAAAGTTTCCTCTTATGAAATGAAATATTAATATATATGTATAAATATCAATTCAGTACCTTTCTATTTCGAAGTTATTTTTACCAAATTTGCCTGATGTCTCTGATATGTAAATCAGAACATAACATGATGAGACTCGTAGTAATCTGTACATTTCTGCTTAAATTTATAAAAAGACAACACTTTTCATTTAGTGAGATCAAGAATTGCTGATATATTTTTGGTTTTGCTTGCCATTTCTTTGGCTAACACTTACTAGTATTCCAAAATTAGCTGCGAAAGGAAACATTTGTGTTTCTTTTATGTTTTTTTTATATAGAAATCAATAATGCCCTCTATTTGTTTAGTGGTGATTTTCAAAAAATGTCGCCATTGATGCAAATCAATTTTAAAGATCGAACTAAAGCTATTTTATCAACCCACAAACGGAATGTTATTATTTGACTACCTTTAAAGTGAGGACATGTTATCAGGTAGGTGCAAATTTCACCACTTGTGTAATATTTATGGCATTTAAATTTTCTGCTTAATTTTAAAATAGAATAAATATGAAATGTATTGTTCTCAAATCAACGATTGTATAATGGCAAAAAAACGTTCACTCCTCTAAGAATCGGAGGTTGTATGTTTAGTTCATCACTTTGTATACAGTTAAGTGGTCTGAAAAGTGATAAACGTCAAGGATATGATCTGTGATTTGAAACTTCAAATTCTTTAAAATAAATTGAAGCCATGAAATTCATGAAAAATATAAAAAAATATTGTGTATTCTTTATTTTAGTACGACACAGTGACATTAGCAACACAATGAAAACTTTGAAAATGAAGCATGGTGACCATTTGGATGATTTCTGAACAGTTTTGTACGATTTAATTTTGGCACAAATCTAAGATAGAATGTTTTTCGATGTCATTGTGTTTATACGAATTCATTTTAGAATTTTATGGGAGGTTGCAGTATAGAACGATTTTCATTATGTAGTATAGAAAGATTTTCATTAGACATTTACTTAAAATATATTAAAGTTACTTTTAAACCACCACCTCTGTCATAAATTATTTTGACCGGCTTTGATTGTGAAAAAAAATTGTCAATCTACAGTATTTTTGCAAGCTTGATTTTAAACGTCTTTTATTATATCCCGACTTAAAAATGTTGGGGTATATAGAACTCTGCCCGTCTGTTGGTCTATCTTTTTGTCCATCCGCCATACTTTGATGTCCAGATAATAACTTGAGTTCCCTTTGAATTAAGGTTTGATAAAGATTTTTCTATTCATAAAATACATGTCAAGTTGAATTTACAGAGTGATCAGCTTTTGTGTTCTTGAGTAATGGTTCTTGAATTAAACAAAATCTGCATTTTGCGGTTTCCGAATGATAAGTTCAGTTTGCTTTGGTAACTTCGGTTTTTAGTTATTAGGACAATGTTTCTATCTGTAAAATACATGAAAATTTCATTACCGCTATAATTAGTTTTTGCGTTACAGAGTTATTGCACTTTAATACACAAGATCTGCAAGCTATTACACTTGAATTACGCAAAATCTGCAACTTGGACAAAATCCACAAAAGTTATGGTGTCTGCATCGAGTTGTCAATTTGATTTTCACCGTGGCCATTTTTACATTCAAGAGTTATTGCCCTTGAATTATGCAAATTTCATAGTTCGAATAAACTGTCTTTACAAACAAAAAATAACACATACAATGGCCTAAAATCATAATCACATGCCAGGCCTAAAATCATAATCACATGCCAAAATCCACAATCGAACCGCACCAGAACAAACACAAATAAAAGACAAGAGACAAACGTATATAACAATAGGAACTGGGGATAGTCATACTTGGTAGCAGCACAAGCAAAAGATACCGGTAGGGTACCCAAACCTTCCCTTACTCTATCTCGTTTATCTATAGTATAAAAAACATACGAATTAAATCAAACACATGTAGACTACTAACTCTTGGACCACTATCTTGAAGAAGAATAGGACAACTTAATCTTGAAAGATGGGTCAAAGAGTGCTCGCTACTGAACTACCGGCTAGCTCGAGGAACCTAGTCTGCTGATAAAAACATTGTGGCACTACAGAAGAAAAATTCAACTCAAAACTCCCCGAAAGGTTTGATAAAGAGTCGTGATGTATATCAGTACCAATGAGAGGCCAGTATACTTGTAAAATCTTCATGTCATTGGATTTCAAAGCCAAATTAACATATTCGTTTAGAATATCCTGTCGATATCCACTATTGTGTAACGAATGTAAGTTACGTCCAAATTTTTCTTTTTTTTATAAGTTTCTTGCATTTTATACAAAATTTCCATAAAATCGAGGATGAGAAATGTTCTCTGTTATAAGCTGTTTGCGAGCCACATCATATTTAGATATCAAATGCTCATATCTTCTGTAAAACTTCTTAAAAGTAATTAATAATTTATGAAATCTGTAACCTTGTTGAAAAAGTTTTGATGTGATAGTAAGGTTACGCTCATTAAAATCGTCAAGAGTAGAACAAACGCACCAGTTCCATAGGATGGACTTAGAGGAACGTCGCCGTCAAGAAAAGGGAAATTAGTACTAGTGAAATCAAAATCGTCTCTTTTATCTTAAATTTTATTTTTTACTTTGCCCGAGTCAATGAAAATCCTGAAAAGGGTAGTTTAAAAAATCATTGTTTTGCGTTATTAAGTTTCAATTCTTGTGGATAAATGATGTCGAAATAATCTAGATACTTGGGATTGTCAATGTCTAAATTTAAGTAAATTTTGTTAAAACCTAAGGAGTATCTCCCTCTTGCATAGCTCTGGCCTTAGCTGATTTTGGCTTTCTTATTTAGATTCTTTAATTTGTTCTCTATCAGCTTTTACACATATTTCGGTTCATGGACTTCCAAATGATTTTGATTTATCTGCACTGAAGAAACATAAGTTGTCGAAATGCTCATACGCAGAATCTAAATTCACAGTAACTTCGGTATTTTGTCATTTGTAAGGATACCGTGACTGTACTTGCTGTCATCATAGAAAAATTAAAGTAAGTTTATCACCGTTTTGAATGGTTTCATTTTGTAGTTTTGTGATGGTATCCTGTTCATAGCAGAACAGAAAAAGATCTGCAACGAGAGGTGCACAGTTTGTACCCATGGGACTTCCAATGACCCGTTGATTAACAATGGTGCCAAAACGAACATGAATGTCGTCGTCTAGTAAGAGATTCAGTGCCTTTATTATATCATCGCATGTCTAGAAGCAATGTTTGTTATAAGTTATATTGAATAAAATCTTACACAATCTGTGCACACAGAAGCTATAGTTAATCGTCATATAAGCGGG
>MJUU01019757.1:28351-42102 GCA_002080025.1 Modiolus philippinarum
TAGGAGGTGCACAAGTACTTATAGTGACTAACATTCTGACAAAATTTGAAAAGTCAAATCACAAAGGTTCCCGAGATAAGCTTCGGACAAATGTTCAATATAGACTCTAAGTACGAGAAATCAACAAAAGTGCTGTAACTTTGTTAAAAATTTATGAATCAATCTGAAAATAGTAGGTGCACAAGTACTTATAGTTACTTACATTCTGACAAAATTTGAGAAGTCAATTCAGAGAGGTTCCTGAGATAAGCTTCGGACAAATTTTCAATATAGACTCTAAGTACAAGAAATCTACAAATTGCTGTAATTTTGTTAAAAATATATGAATCAATCTGAAAATAGGAGGTGCACAAGCACTTATAGTTACTAACATTCTGACAAAATTTGAAAAGTCAATTCAGAGAGGTTCCTGAGATAAGCTTTGGACAAAAAATGTCTACGGAGGGACAGACGGACGGACAGACGGACGGAGGGACGGACATGGTGATTCCAGTATACCCCCCCTACTTCGTTGCGGGGGGTATAATAAAAATTTTAGGTTATCTGTAACTTTACAATTTTGGCCCCTTTCAGCCCCTCATAGCTGGGTAAGGAAACAAGTTACCAAAAATCTAATAGTAGAGCGCGTTGATAATTTTTCATTAGGAATTCTTTAGAAAAAATTGCATCGAAATCGGACTAAAAATAAAAAAATGAAATTTTTGAAATTCGCCCCTTTTGGGCCCCATTTATCTCCTGAACAGTAACAGATACGCGAAATGTGTTGACATACTGCTGAAAGCTTACATCAAGAGGAATCCAAAGAGAAAAATCCCATCGACATCCGACAAAAAATAAAAATTTTTAGAATATCTGTAAATTTACAATTTTGGCCCCTTCAGCCCCTCATAGCTCGGAAACGGTAAGAGCTACGCCAAATTGGTTGACATAGTACTGAAAGCTTACATCAAGAGGAATCCAAAGAAAAAAATCCCATCGAAATCCGATGAAAAATAAAATTTTTTGGTTATCTGTAAATTTACGATTTTGGCCCCCTTCGGCCCCTCATAGCTGGGTAAGGAAACAAGTTACCAAAAATCTGATAGTAGAACGCTTCAATAATTTTTCATTAGGAATCCTTTAGAAAAAATTGCATCGAAATCGGGCTAAAAATAAAAAAATGAAATTTTGAAATTCGCCCCTTTTGGGCCCCATTTATCTCGTGAACGGTACATGCCACGTGAAATCCGTTTTTGCATATTCCAGATTGGAAATTTTCTAAGGAGTTTACTGAAAGAAACCCCATCAAAATCCGATAAATAATAAAGAATCTACAGTCAAATATGTGAAAACAACCAATTTAACCCCTTTTGGCCCCTTTTTCAAAAACGGGCGGGGCCACGAACATAAAATTTTAGCCCGGGCTAAAGCATGTGCCAAGAAACATCATACTAAAATTTGAAAATGATCTGTTCACTGGAACCAAAGTTATGCTGGCCACAGACACAAAAATACCCAATTTTACCCCTTTTTGGCCCCTTTTTCTGAAACGGGTGGGGCCATTAACCTGAAATTAAAACCTGGGATAGCCATTATGCCAAGAAACCACATACTGAAATTTGAAGATGATCTGTCGACTAGAAACAAAGTTATGCTGGCAACAGACGCCGACGCCGATGACTGCGCCATAACATAATACGACCGCAAAATTTTTGCGGTCGTATAAAAAGTCATATGTGATGTCTTTCTTACTCATAACTTAAGGTAGATCGACACTAATACATGGCGCATTCGACGATTGGCCCATCTGCGAAACACAAGTTGGATGCAGAATTGACTGGATTTTCAAGCTGGAATATTCCTTATTTGAAAAATTATCAGCCATTTGTGTTGGACATGTCCACTCTTTACTTTCCTTGTCCCTGTATACCACTGATGAAGGTCTTAGTTATCGAAAAGTTTGGCCCCATCTTTTTACTTTTAAGCTTTTTATGGTTTTTTATTATTGTTATTTGTTTTCGACATATTTTTACCTTTCAATCGTGGCTCCACACACCTACATTTTATAATTTTTCGTACTACTTGTAGCCATTGCGCAACACTTTGTTTCATTATTATTCCTTATTTGGCCTTTTCATTGTGACGTCATAATAGATTGACATACACTTTCCCGCGAATTAGCTCCCTTTTACCATACATATTCACTGTTTCATAAACTATATATGATATTTCTCTTAATCAAACGGTGACATACAGATTTTATCAGCTCAACTTATAGCTGAAATGTATACCTCTGAAATGTCAAAAAATAAAAAAAATCTATCTGATGTTTATTTCATATGAAAGCTAAACAATAAGCATGTCCTCACAGTTCCCTATATATTCTTTGTAAATATTGCTGAAAAATACNGAATTTGGCCTGATTTTCAAAGCCTGATTACAGGAAAAGATGATCGGTGACATATCATTTTTATTTATTTTTTGAACAAATGGTCTATGAACTACAAAACATCTTAAAATATATAAATTCTGTTTGATATTTTTATTAGGCTCAAACTACCTTAATCACTTCTTCAAATCTTTAAAGGCCTACAGACAGACAGACAGACAGGCAGGACAAAAACAATATGCCACCCAATCCTCGATCTGGGGGCATAAAAATATTATTTCTACCATTAGTCAACATCAGGCTGACCCCCAGGACCAAGAGAAAACTAGAGGATGACATGCACCCGCACAGGGTTGAATCCAATTGGGATTTTTTAGTAATATTTGTGTCTGTAAGACACATATGATGCCCCCGGCTAAACACATGTTATTCTAGGTTGCCCAGATTAACTTTTTACCCTCTATTACTAAATCACCAAAAAATTAAAAGTTGAACAATGTATATTCTTGAAAAAAAAATGAACCGAAATGAGTTGTGCGGACAATCTGTGTACCCTCTATTAATAATTCACCCAATAAATGAATAAGTTCAACAAAGTGTATTTTTTCCAAAAATGTATCAAAATCAAAATCCTTCCAACATGCACATCTTCAATATAAGTACAAATTATCTGCACAATATAAACTGTAGTAGGAGTTGCATGGACAAACTATGTACCCCTATTACTAAATCACCACAAAATGACGAAGTTCAACAATGTATAATTTTGACACAAATTAACCAAAATCAAAATCCTCATCACATGCACATCTTCAATATAGGTACAAAAGATCTGCAAAATAAATACTTCCTAGCATTAAAACTGTAGGAGGAGTTGCGCGGACAAACTATGTACTCTCTATAAAAAAATCACTAAAAATTGACTAAGTTCAAAAATGTATATTTTTGACAAAAATTAACCAAAATCAAAATCCTTACCACATGCACATCTTCAATATAGGTACAAAAGATCTGCAAAATAAAAACTTCCTAGCATTAAAACTGTAGGAGAAGTTGCGCGGAAAAACTATGTAAACTCAATGAAAAATCACCAAAAATGACAAAGTTCAACAATTCACCAAAATCAAAATCACATGCACATCTTCAATATATGCACAAATGATCTGCAAAAAACTTTCTAGCATAAAAACTGTAGGAGGAGTTGTGCAGACAAACCATGTACCCCCCTCGGACGGACGGAAGACAGACAGACAGGGGTAAAACAATATGCCCCCTGACTTATCGTCGCGGGGGCATAAAAATAAAACTGGTGTTCCCCCTTGGGTGATAAATTTTTCTGGAATAGCCCTTAATGTAATAAAACATGTTTTACACAGAACTACATCTTTCAGTGAAAGGCACATTATGTAGTTACACAATACTCCTACCAAGAATACCTTTTCTTTTAGGTGGAAACCTAGAACTCTTGTTTTAAAGATTGTTTTAACTTTCTTTTTATTACTGGAAATGCAGTTTTAAATATGATGTAGGGAACTGCAATGAAATGACAGACCAGAACTAAAATTATTCAGAGATACTGTAAATTGACCAAATAGTAAAGAAAAGGTAAAACCATCATTAGGACATAAGACGGCTGTGAAAATAGTAAGCCCTACACCAAAATTGTAAGGCTAGGCAAGTCTGCGATCATGATGTCAGTGGTAAAAGTAACCGGAACTTGTACTGAGTGAAAATACTGAGATAAATACCTTTGTTCTGGGATACAGCATGTTACAATTTTTATTTGCTCCCTGTGATGATAACACAGAGAAGTGTTTACATCCACCAGCCCTCCATACCACCCCTTCTGTGACGATATCAGTGGGGAGTGAATAATACATACCTTTGTTCTGGGATACAGCATGTTAGAATTTTTATTTGCTCCCTGTGATGATAACACAGAGAAGTGTTTACATCCATCAGCCCTCCATACCCCCCCTTCTGTGACGATATCAGTGGGGAGTGAATAATACATACCTTTTTCTGGGATACAGCATGTTAGAATTTTTATTTGCTCCCTGTGATGATAACACAGAGAAGTGTTTACATCCACCAGCCCTCCATACCCCCCTTCTGTGACGATATCAGTGGGGAGTAAATAATACATACCTTTGTTCTGGGATACAGCAAATTAGAATTTTTATTTGCTCCCTGTGATGATAACACAGAGAAGTGTTTACATCCACCAGCCTTTGCTACCTCTGCTGAGCCCAGCACATAGTCAAAATCCACTCTTACAAACCCTTTCTGCAAAAAAAAAGGCATTGAAGACTTTTAAATAGCAAATTAACCCCTTGAGCTGGTTTAATTCATTTCCTGTTCACTAAAATGTATTTTTATCAAAAAAAATAAAACTGATAGATTTAAAACATCTAAATCATTAAACTGGGCCAGGATAAAGTACTGGTACTTTATGTATCTCTAACAAATGTATTGACTTTAATATTCAACAAGAAAAAAAAATCATTAAATTGATAGATGTTTTATTAAAAATTTGGCTTATTGTGAAAGTACTATTGTTCGTGGGGTTCCAATTTATGTGGATTTCGTTGTTCACTAAAACCACAAAATTAAGTCCCCAACGAAATTCATTTTTCCACAGAGTTTAATGCATAGAATTCAAAACCCCAAATTTAAGGGCCCACGAAAAAGCAATATTTACAAAAACACAAAATTTGATGTCCATGAAAAAAGTACTTCCACAGTATGTTAAATAGACTGAAGTTGAAAAATGTCTATTCCTAAGATACTAGTACCTAACTACACCTGTCGATATCAATAGAGATACTTAGCATGCTAAGATGAAGTTTTTAATCCAATTGTAGTTCATTTTCTATTCATATAATCTTGACCTTAGTGTTGTCAAATGTGAAATGAGTAATTTTTGCAAAGGACCTTCTATACATTTAGTATAATTTGCTTTAATTGTTTTGAGAGAAGATGATGAAAAGGATGGTTTTCTCATACTGGGCTCCAATGTTAAACTATGTTCTGCACTTGAGGCAATGTTTTTTGTCGGATTGAAATAAAATGTGCAATTTTTGTAAAGTACCTTCAGTCTTCATTCCTGTAAAGTTAGGTTGAACTTCCTTCAGTGGTTTCAGAAGAGTAGATGAAAATGTGATTTTCCCATAGGGTCCGATGATAAACTATGTTCCATGCTTGCAGCCATGTTTTCTAACGGATTGTAACGAAATGAGCCATCTTTGTTAAGGACCTTCTATTCATCCTTCCTGTAAAGTTTGGTTGATTTGCTTCTGCAGTTTCAAAGGAAAAGATGAAAATGTGATTTTTCCCATAGGGTCCAATGTTAAACCTAAGTTCCACACTGGCGGCCATGTTTTTCATTGGATCAGAACGAAATGAGCATTCATTGTAAAGGACCTTCCATACATCATTCCTGTAAAGTTTGCTTGAATTTGCTTCAGTGGTTTCAGAGGAGTAGATGAAAATGTGATTTTCCCATATGGTCCTATGTTAAACCATGTTCCATGCTGGCGGCCAAAAGTTTGGTTCAATTGGCTTCAGCCGTTTCAGAGCAGAAGATGAAAATATGATTTTTCCCATAGGGTCAAATAATAAACTTAAGTTCTGTGCTGGCGGCCATGTTTTTATCGGATCCAATCAAAATGAGCAACCTTTGTAAAGGACCTTCCATACAACATTCCTGTAAATTTTGATTGAATTTGCTTCAGTTATTTCAGAGAAGTAGATGAAAATGTGATTTTCCCATAGAATCGTATGTTAAACCATGTTCCATGACGCCATGTTTTTCATCAGATCTGAATGAAATGAGCAAACTTTGTTAAGGACCTTAAGTACATCACTCCTGTAAAGTTTGTATCAATTGGCTTTGGTCGTTTCAGAGCAGAAGATAAAAATGTGATTTTTCCCACAGGGTCCTATGTTAAACCTAAGTTCCGCACTGGCGGCCATGGTTTTTATTGGATCGGAACGAAATGAGCAATCGTTGAAAAGGACCATTCATACATCATTCCTGTAAAGTTTTGTTGAATTTGCTTCAGCGGTTTCAGAGAAGTAGATGAAAATGTGATTTTCCCATAGGGTCCTATGTTAAACTATGTTCCGTGCTGGCAGCCATGTTTTTCGTCGGATTGGAACAAAATAAGCCATCTTTGTTAAGGACCTTAAGTACATCATTCCTGTAAAGTTTGGTTCAATTTGCTTTGACCTATTCAGAGCAGAAGATGAAAATATGATTTTTCCCATAGGGTCCAATGTTAAACCTAAGTTCCGCACTTGATTTTTCCCATAGGGTCCAATGTTAAACCTAAGTTCAGCGCTGGCTGCCATGTTTTTTATCGGATCGGAACAAAATGAGTACTCTTTGTAAAGGACCTTCAATACATCATTCCTGTAAATTTGCTTCAGTGGTTTCAGAGGAGTAAGATGAAAATGTGATTTTCCCATAGGGTCCTATGTTAAACCATGTTCCGTGCTGGCGGCCATGTTTTTCGTCGGATCGGAACGAAATGAGCCATCTTTGTTAAGGACCTTAAGTTCATTATTCCTTCAGAGGAGTAGATGAAAATGTGATTTTCCCATAGGGTCCAATGTTAAACCTAAGTTCCGCAAAGGCGGCCATGTTTTTTATCGGATCGGAACGAAATGAGCAATCTTTGTAAAGGACCTTCCATACATCAATCCTGTAAAGTTTGGTTGAATTTGCTTCAGTGGTTTCAGAGGAGAAGATGATTATGTGAAAAGTTAACGGACGAAGGACAGACGACGGACACCGGACGATGGACGCCAAGTGATGGCAATAGCTCACACTAACCCGAAGGGTCAGGTGAGCTAAAAATAGAATACAAATAGCTGTCACTTTTCAATTTGTAATTTTTGGGAACACATGTCCTCGAAAATTTGACAAAGTACATGGTATGTCATACACATGTAGGTCCTCAAGCACTTGACTAACTGTTGTTTTTGTACACATGGGTCCTCAGGCATTTGACCAAGTGTTGTAGTGTAAACATAGGTCCTGGAGCGTTTGACCAAGTGTTGTTTTTGTAAACATGGATTCTTGAGCACTTGACTACTGGTATGTGTTGTTTGTTTAACACTGAGGGGTGACCCACCCTAAAGAGCACTGATAAAAATCTCCATGGAAAAGTATTCCGTCATACTGACTTTCTACTCTTCATAACATAAGTTGTAGAAATAGCCATATGAAGAAACTAAATTTACAGTAACTTCAGTATTTGGTTATTCTATATCTGAAAATACATACTGTCCCTGACTTGGCTTTGGTGGTCCCCAGACAACAGAAACCTGTATCAATCCCTTCACTTCTACATCTAAATATACCTACTGTCCCTGACTTAGCTTTTGTAGTCCCCAGACAACAGAAACCAGTATCGATTCCTTCAAATACATCTTTGTAATCTGTTATGTTTTCAAAGTCGATCATTTTCTGTTCCTGTAATAATAAATAATGAAATAACAAAGTACACACGACTCGGTTACAGCATGCAAGACTGTAGATTTTAGAGCAAGTAATAAGCGAGAAGACTCAGTAATACAAAAATAAGACAGTTTGAGCTATTTGAGTAAAGAGCTCTACATTATTTACAATATCACTAATATGGGATTTGATATACCTTATATTCTACACAACACATGAATATATGACAACATGCTAAGCACATGTGCCAAATTCTGATAAATTTTGTGTTTGGCAGTATAATCAATACTGTTCCTGACTAAAAATTTCAACAAAATTATATATATGAATTTTTCCTTATGTCATATTTGTGCATATATTTATATACATTCTTGCTCTTTTGTAATGTATATATGTTCATTGATAATAGATCAATGGATGCTTGGTCTGTATATCAATAAAATTTACTTACTTACTCTAGGACACAAAGTGCTTTGTTTTGTGGAGTTTGTATATATATACTACATTTGTATGTTTGGTTGTCTTTGTCATTTATTTTTTCCGTGCTAATATTGCAATGTTATGATGTATTCTGGATATATGGTTTTGGTTGTTGCTTTGGTATTCACTTGGGAATTTATTTCATTACATATGTTGACTTGCAATTGTATGTTTTGGACCTACAAGTACACATGTTCTGTACAGTTAGCTCAACGCGAACTGATTCTCTCTCTCTCAACACCGAGTATTTTCCTGGTGGGACACTGCTAAACACTGATTTTCACCGAAAAATCCTCGGTGTTTCCTTGGAGAAATCACACAGATTAGCGTGTGGTTTATTGCCCTGAAAACGAAAACCCTCCCAACACCGCGAAATTTATTACCTGTGTTCCTTTGATCTTTTGCCGGTTATCACAGACGATAATTAGCAAGTCATTGACATTTCATCAATCAATTTTAAATTAAAATTATATTTTTTCTAAAGGTAGTAATTAAAAGTAAAAAATAAATTTGTTTTTGAAATAACTTGGGAAGAATCGGCATGAAAATCTCGGTATATTCTACTGACAATAGATCCGCATGTAAATAAAATTGCCGCTTTTTTTGTACCAAAGAAATGGTCTAAAAGGTTATAAAAGAAATAAAGAAAACATATAAAAAAGATTAATTTGGTTCATAAAGATTGTGTAAATTTGCAAAGCTATTCTGTCACAGATTCTATTTTAGACGTTCACCTGTCGGTGCTGCTTGATTTACTTTCAATCACGATTTCCAGAAAATCTTGAAAATTTCATGTATGAAATGAATCCAGGAATACGAAGAATGTTCTTTAGAAGGACTCACACTAAATCTTTAATTATCTTTTTTTTATAACTTTAAAATTTTAAACTCATTTTGTTTCTCTAAAATGTTTAAATCCATAGTTGAGACCAGAATGTTTTACAAGTGAAACAAGTGGAAACCTCATGTTACACATGTTGGAAGAGACATTCAATTTTATGCAGCAATACAAATAAATTACTTCTTTAAATGTTTTGACACCATCAGTTATCAAAATATTACTCCATAAAATGTATTTTCAAGAAAATAATTTGTCATTTACAGCGAGGATGAACCGCAACAAATATTGACTTTCAACATGTCAATCATTGAATTTTGACTATCGGACAGGTACTTTACACACACAAGTTTTATTGCCCTCAACAGCAATAAAACTCGCGGTGTTGAGATTAGAGTTTGGGAGGGATCTTGGAGATTTATCTGAAATTAACCATGTCACACCGTGTTACACCAAAATCGGTGATAAGAGAGAGAGAATCAGTTCGCATTGAGCTAACTGTATCTCTGGGTCAGCAAATCAAAGAATTCTAATTTCTACATAAATCTTCAGTCCTTTTCTATAACAACTTACGAATTCTGGTCCAATATCTGGACTAAGGTCAACCTCTCTGCGTCCTATTAGAAATACTTTTTTAAAGGGTTTTGTTCTCTGAATCTCTTTGACAAGTTCTTTTCCAACCTCCCCAGTATATCCAAGGATGAAAGCTGTGTGACCCTCTTGTTTGAATTCTTCTAAATTGGAATCTTTATTTGTTGCCATCCTGAAACACATTTCATTGATTAATAGACCATTTTCATATTTATTTCCTATCCCGACTTTGACTCCTTTTTTATGACATTTTTAGCAAAGGGAAGTAACCTACTGACCTGACAGTCTTGTTTACAGTTCCATTGTATCAAAGGGAAGCAGTAAACTTTGAATACAAAGAGATATTTAATCAGAGTAGGTGTAGTATCTTGATCACTTTAGATAAATTATCTAAAGGTATTTTGTACTTACCAAAGCGAAAATTGTATCAGTTTCCATGGGAAATATTTACTGGCCTTCCTTTCCCTAATTTATGTATAATGAGGCCAAAAACCAGGTTGTCGGTTGTTAGGGAGTAATGTCCCTTTGAAAAACATGATAAAATGGTGGTCATCCCTTAAATATGAAAACTTCTATTGATTGATTGTTAAACTGACTTTTTCCCGTCCAATAACAAATATTTCTGATGTATGTATTCAGAGCCTGAGAATGAACAATATACATGTACCATGATATACAGTAGATAAACCAAGGAAATGACAGGCTAAATAGTGGAAATTTTGGACTGATGCCAGAAGTTAGGAGCTGGACATTTTATCTCACAACAAAAAAAATTAAAGGTCACTTAAAAAACAGATTATTTGTGGCCGATGTTGGTTTTTGGGGTTTGGTATACTAAAGTCATAACTTTCCTTCAAAGCTCTTCCTATTATGAAACATGGAGAAAGTAATTGTTTAAAAATAAAATCTGGCATGATCTGGAAGACATACATGTAAAAGAAAAAAAGAAAAATACTGGTCAAGTTGAGAGCCTTCCCAGATGTTAAAGGATTTGTCAACATTGTGTATTAAACATTATTGAGGATGAAATGCATTTTCTATTGCACTGTCCATATATGATGCACATAGAAAAATATTTAACAAATTTTTTCCAAAATTCCAAATCTTGCAAATTCAAATACATGTAACTAATTTTTTCTGGATCATGACAAATCAAGATACAATGTACTGACTATGATATATAGTCTATTGGTGAATTATTACAAATTAACTCTGAACAAGATTGGATGTGAAATAAATGTCTAAACATGCTAAATATGTAATTGTATATTCAATTACTTTCTGCAACTTGTCATTGTTATACATTACCAGCTCTCTTAATTTCCTTGCCTAATATTATGTGTTTAGGCCAAAAAAAATATATGTGTGTTTCTGGTTACAAGGAATTTGAAAATAGAGTAGGTAGGTCGGCAGAAATTTTTTTTGCTACATTTTTTTCGTCCGTTGCATTGTATGATATTTTTGATATTTTTTTTCTTTTCACTGTGCTTGTTTCATAAATGTACATGTATGTTTTATACTAGTATGTATGGTATGCCTCTCTGGGGCCTTTATTTGGAAATAAACTATCTATTAACTAAATAGAAAAGAAAGAAACTGTCTAGTTTGCAATACATGGGTTGCGCATTGTTTCCAATCCGGATTTGACTCATTTAGACGAGGTCATCTGGGGTCAATCGGAGGAAAAATGACATCATCCAACGTTGGAGCAAGGGACAGATATTTTCTACCAACGAATCTTTCGTTGTTATTCAACATACGGGTAAAAAGTCGTTTTCAACTAACAAAGAAATCCACGAGGAACATTTCCAACCCACAAAAAACAAAACTTGAATGGAAATGAAGAAATTACTATCTTCGTGTATCAGCGTCTTGGAACCAGTTTTGTACCAGATTACTCCTTGTCTGGCTAAAATAATGAGTGATCCCGCAAATGCGCAATCGGTGTATACTGGAGTCAGGAGAAATTGAAAATGAAGAGCACTTTCTGTTGCATTGCAACCATTATGAGGACATAAAAACAACTTTTTTTGATAAAATAAAAATTTTTCAGCAGATAGCAGTAACAAATCCTCTTTATACTATATACATGTATTGAATAATGACTCTGAAAGTTTTTTTTAAAATCAGTGCTACATTTATTTTGGAATGTTTTGAAATGAGGAAAGGATTTATTAACACGAGTGCCAAGAACTTCATACTCGCCAGTTTGAGTTCCCTCACTGGTATTACATTTGTATTTGTACATCATTTGTCTTTATTCTTGTTTAAACTGCTGTGCCTTAAACATGTACCATACCATGAGTCTTTGCTGATTAATTTGTATTTGAATTTAATACTTTATTGTTATTTATTAATTTTCTCCTCTGAAACTACTGGACCAATTGGAACCAAACAATGCCAAATTTGGTCACAAAAGTCCAAGGGTGGTCCCCTTAAAAATACTGTTTTGGGGGATTTGTATTTCGGGGTTGTCACAAAGCAACATAAAAATAAAGAATATAAAAAATCAGATAAGAAAAGATAAGCATAGGATGATAAAAGCGGCGTATTATTCGGTCTAGGTGAGCACAAAACAATATCAATAATTTTTCACTGTCTGCCATACTTGCATAAGTAATCAAAGTTGTCAACTGTTTGGATTTCATGGACGAACAAATATCCAACCAGGGCAAGAACTATTGCAAGGATTCCAATGAAAAACCCTGGCAATATTTCGTCGCATTTAAACCACAGAATTTGCATCTCCCCATTTGTCTTTTTGATTTCCCCTGTGAATAAAAAGTTATTTCCGGATTTGCTATAACATGGAAAAAGGTCTGGCTAAAAACCGGAAAATGCATTTTTCTTCTACCACAAGTTTTCCAATAGACCAATATCCAATTTCTGGGGTCAATTAAAGTAAATTGCGTCACGAAACATTGTGACGTCTTAAAATTTATATTGTGACGTCAAAAAATTTCGGGAGAAACTCGTCTCTGTATCTACATGTCTCTGTCTATATCCAGTTTGGTCGTATGAATGGCAAAGATAAATCACAATATCAAAGCTATAGAGGCATAACAGTTTCATCTGTATTAGGTAAAATTTTGGAACTTATCATTCGTAATCGTATTGAAACCCTTCTGCCAAATCATCGATCAGAGCTTCAGTTTGGATTTACAACTGGATTATCACCTACAATGGCAGCACTTATAATATCAGAAGTTGAAATTGAAAGTTCAGAAAGAGGTGAATCCCTATTCATTGCACTTTTAGACTCACAACGTGCATTTGATGTAGTCAACCATGACTCTTTGAAACGAAAATTATTTTTAAATGGTATAAGTGGAAAATTTTGGAAGTTAATCAATAATTGGTATAACAACTTGTCCGCTAAAGTTAAATGGAAAGGAATAACTAGTGATAGTTTTCCTATACTACAGGGAGTTCGCCAGGGAGGAATTCTTTCAACTGGGTTTTATAAGTCATATATAAATGACCTGTTACTTTCTCTGGAAAATCAACAGTTGGGTTATTTCATTGGAACAACTTATGTAGGCTGCCCTACTGTAGCTGATGATGTTGCCTTATTAGCCAACTCTAAAGAGGAATTACAAATTATGCTTGATGTGGTTTATAGATTTTCAAGTAGGGAAAGATATATAATACATCCTCAAAAAGCATCGTTATCCCAAAAACAAGGAGCTCTATAACTGAACTGAAATGGAAACTTGGTCCGAATGATATTTTAATCAGCGATAAAGGAACCCATCTTGGTATTATACGAGCAGCTAAAAAAGAGTTGTCATGTAATGTAACAGAGCGTATCTCCTGTGCAAGAAAAACACTATATAGCTTGATGGGTACAGGTCTTCATGGTACAAATGGGCTCCCTCCAATACAGTGCTTATCTATGTATACAACAGTAATATGTTATATTACCCCCCTCCCCCACCGAATATTTTTTTCGTTCCTCAAAAAATATTCGGTAGTGGAGGTGGATAATATAACATATTACTATTGTGTTT
>MJUU01019758.1:60724-70948 GCA_002080025.1 Modiolus philippinarum
AAAAAAAATTGGACACCGATATTCGAATCATAAAACGTGACTATCCACAATTTATATTTCTGATTCACCATTTTTCATTGTTAATTTATTTTCATGAGTATTTGGTAACTTCTGAAAAGAGAATATGATTTTAAATTCAGAATGATTAAGTACAGTTTTTTATTTGTTTTAAATAGTCAGGATTTGACATTGCCCTCTATACTTCCACCTAACTACGGTTACTGAGGGTTTTTATTGAGTACAACTGATTACATACAATTTCCTCTATTTTTTTTTTAAAGAATTAAATATCAATATTTTAAGTACAGTTTAATTACTTTTAGACCAGCCGCCACAAAATGAAGGTCGACGCACCATATTTGATGACTGGGACGCTGCAACTAAGTTCAAGGTAATTTCAATAACCTATACAGTTGAGGTGTGTTAATGAAAGATGTGTTTTCTCTGAATTTACCTCGAACGTTTAAAATACTAAAGAATCGAGGTTAGACACGATACAGTTCTCCAAAATATTCACCCTGTTGATATATTGTTGATATCGCAATGTCAAAACGAACAAATAATGAATACTTCCTAAACCCCTCTAGTGCGGGTCAAGTACAGTTCTTGTTGCATGTCTTATTTCAATATGCCTATAAAAAATAAAGAATCATACAAGACTATTGTTTTAGTGCATCACAATACCAATATTTGGACAAACTCAACAGTTGCGTATGAGGCAAAATATAAGGACCAAATTTATTAACAAAAGAAGACAACACGAACCCGTAAACTACCATATCAGTTTTTTCTTCAAAATGTGAATAATCAAATCCTAGTCATAGACTCGGACATGACACAAACCCCTGCAGAATTGAACGCACGGTATTGTGGTTGCATATGACATGTAGATACGCGATAAGCTTTTGGATTTTCAATATCGGCCTCAGTTAAAGATGTGTCCTCAAAATGTTGATTTACAGGCATGTTATGGTAACACATCCCCTTCATTTTGATATTTTTGGTTAAATGTTTTAGAATTATTGCATATTGTATGTAGATGTGCAATTTTCCCCAAAAACGTTTTTTGAAACAAGTCATAGGTACCAAGTATGAATTTTTTATTCAGAGTCGATGAAACTTACTGATTTGGATCATAGTTATCACCTTTGAATGAAAGTAATGAGAATTTCATAAAAGTGTTCTGAATTAGTAAAACTTAATTATAGGTTGACATAACCAAGAAGAAAAAATAAAGGTTCATGTGCTTGATTTTGTGATACAATGTACAAGCAATTAACTGGAAATGTCCATTTTATAGGTTTTCATAAGCTTTGTATAGAAATATATAAATCTTGAAAATTGAGTGAAGGAGANCTATTTGAAAAGTGAAGTCATCGCGTTTGTCATATAGCCTAGTTTGTAGTGTACCTCTTTTGTCAATTTCAAGATGAAGGTCAAGGAACGAGGCTGTTGTGGAAGTATCTGTAGTATCCTTAATTTCTGGCTCTTTTGGATAGATAAGATAAAGAAAATCGCCAAAGCGAGGATTGTTTAGTGATAAAATATCATCTATATAACGGAAGCTGAAATTAAAGGACTGGGCCAGTTTTTTATCTTTATTTTGAAGCCCTTCGATGAATTAAGCTTCATATGAGTGGAGAAAAAGATCGGCTAAAAGAGGTACACAGTTTGTGCCCATTTGAATTCCGATAGTCTGTTGAAAAACAAGTCCTCCAAACTGGACAAATATATATTGTCGATCAGAAACTCTAACATTTTAATCACTTCTTCCTCTGTATATTTTTTCTGTGTTTCTGAGTCGTATTTCACAAAGTATGCTTGTTCTCTGCCTATAACAATGTACTTATATCTTTGTTCGTCGTTCTTGCGGGAGAAACATCTATGAATTATATCTTTCAGCCGTGATTTCAGTTGTTCATGGGGAATTGTAGTATAAAGCGTGGAAAAATCAAAAGTTTTAATGCTGTTACAATGTGATAATGATCTCGATTTTAAGATATCAAGCAGATCCTTAAGAGTTTTTTTAATATCCACTTTTCATTTACACCACTTCTTGAAAAGCTAGTACCACAATATTTTTGAAGGCCCTCTTTTATGGCTGTCAAGATGGATGTTTATAGCTTAGAAATATGTTTTGTAGAACATTTAGCAGATCCAGCGATGTACCGTTGTTTGTATGGGCGTTTGTGTAATTTTGGTAATTTTTAAAATTAGAGAACTAAACAATGTGCCGTTTCTTCTTGTGTTTTAGAAGGCGTGCATATTAAATCAAATCTGAAGTAGTCACGTGATAGAAGGGTACTTTAAGAACAGGTTTTATTGCATAATCTTACTTTTTATTAGAGTCCTGTATTTATATACCATTTACATTACAGTCCACATGTAACGTAGCCTCAACACCAGTTCAAAGTCCAAAGAACTCGCCACTTTCTGACACAGGAAATAGTTTACAAGGTAATGTTAAAGTACAAATACAGGTAATAAAACATGTGTTACGTGCATTATTGGATTTCAGGAGAAATCAAACAAAATATTTTTGATATCATTGCTAAATTAGTATTGACATTAAAACAAATTGAAAGATGAAATCTGCCACTGCTATGATTGACAGATAACTATTTATACAAATTTTAATTTGTTTGGAAATTATCTCCTTGATATCATTTATGATATATTCGAATTTAATTGCCTCAATTTACAAATTTTCAAGAAACTATACAATTCAAAAATAGTTGAAATTGTAGGAGTGTGGTATTGTTCTTATCAAATCAATATCTTTGAAGGGCATACTGTACATTCCAGTACATAACATCCTGTTTGTGCTTAACATCTGATTCAATATAAACAGAGATTCATTACTGTAAATACCAAATTAGTCAGATTTTTTATAATCAGAACTAAAAATGATACGTAGTTCAAGATAAGTAAAATACTTTTATTAGAATACCTGTTTTATCTCAATTTGATTAACTTTCAATTGCGATGTCAAACAGAGAAAAAAAAATTGGACACCGATATTCGAATCATAAAACGTGACTATCCACAATTTATATTTCTGATTCACCATTTTTCATTGTTAATTTATTTTCATGAGTATTTGGTAACTTCTGAAAAGAGAATATGATTTTAAATTCAGAATCATTAAGTACAGTTTTTTTTATTTGTTTTAAATAGTCAGGATTTGACATTGCCCTCTATACTTCCACCTAACTACGGTTACTGAGGGTTTTTATTGAATACAATTTCCTCTATTTTTTTTAAAGAATTAAATATCAATATTTTAAGTACAGTTTAATTACTTTTAGACCAGCCGTCACAAAATGAAGGTCGACGCACCATATTTGATGACTGGGACGCTGCAACCAAGTTCAAGGTAATTTCAATAACCTATACAGTTGAGGTGTGTTAATGAAAGATGTGTTTTCTCTGAATTTACCTCGAACATTTAAAATACTAAAGAATCGAGGTTAGACACGAAACAGTTCTCCAAAATATTCACCCTGTTGATATATTGTTGATATCGCAATGCCAAAACGAACAAATAATGAACACTTCCTAAACCCCTCTAGTGCGGGTCGAGTACAGTTCTTGTTGCATGTCTTATTTCAATATGCCTATAACAATAAAGAATCATACAAGACTATTGTTTTAGTGCATCACAATACCAATATTTGGACAAACTCAACAGTTGTGTATGAGGCAAAATATTAGGATCAAATTTATTAAGAAAAGAAGACAACACGAACCCGTAAACTACCATATCAGTTTTTTCTTCAAAATGTAAATCATCAAATCCTAGTCATAGACTCGGACATGACACAAACCCCTGCAGAATTGAATGCACGGTATTGTGGTTGCATATGACATGTAGATACGCGATAAGCTTTCGGATTTTCAATATCGGCCTCAGTTAAAGATGTGTCCTCAAAATGGTGATTAACAGGCATGTTATGGTAACACATCCCCTTCATTTTGATATTTTTGGTTAAATGTTTTAGAATTATTGCATATTGTGTGTAGATGTGCAATTTTCCCCAAAAACGTTTATTGAAACAAGTCATGGGTACCAAGTATGAATTTTTTATTCAGAGTCGATGAAACTTACTGTTTTGGATCATAGTTATCACCTATCGGCCTCAGTTAAAGATGTGTCCTCAAAATGGTGATTAACAGGCATGTTATGGTAACACATCCCCTTCATTTTGATATTTTTGGTTAAATGTTTTAGAATTATTGCATATTGTGTGTAGATGTGCAATTTTCCCCAAAAACGTTTATTGAAACAAGTCATGGGTACCAAGTATGAATTTTTTATTCAGAGTCGATGAAACTTACTGTTTTGGATCATAGTTATCACCTTTGAATGAAAGTAGTGAGAATTTCATAAAAGTGTTCTGAATTAGTAGAACTTAATTATAGGTTGACATAACCAAGAAGTAAAAAATAAAGGTTCATGTGCTTGATTTTGTGATACAATGTACAAGCAATTAACTGGAAATGTCCATTTTATAGGTTTTCATAAGCTTTGTATAGAAATATATAAATCTTGAAAATTGAGTGAAGGAGAAATGTCAATTTCTTGAAAACTTTGTTCGAAATTCCTTAAAGGTATATGATTTTAAAGAATAACATGACAAGCGTTTATGGGAAAAATATTTTTAAAACGTTGCAAGTTCATAGGATCATGGAGAAATGCCATCTGTATTCAATCCCTATAAATAACAATTTCAGTGAGTGCGTATGGATTTAACAAAATAGTATTTTTGTGTTTTAATATTGACCAAACGACTTAAAACAACGTGACAGTGGAATTGCAATAAATTTGAAATCTTCATACGTTCATTTTATAACATATAAAACCTTGATTTCAGAAACAAGAACTTACTGAAGCAGATCTCAATCCTCAATTTGTTCAAGTCCAAACACTTACCAGAGGACAAGTATTTGTAAGTTTCTATTAAGTAAAAAGAAGAAACTATAAAAAAGCGAAGATTTAGAGGGGGTTAAAACCAGAAGAAATGCTTAAGTCACTAAAAAATATGAAGAATGGAAAATCTCCAGGACTAGATGGCTTCACTAGTGAATTTTACAATATTTTTTTGGTCAGACATAAAACATTTTGTTATTCGGTCCCCTTATTTATTTATTTTGGCAGTTTAATTACTAAGTGCTGCTATTAAGTTTCATCCTGATATAAAAGGATTAAAAATTGATAATTCAGAGTTTTTGATTAGTCAGTACGCTGATGACTCAACTTTAATATTGGATGATGATGTACAATCCTTAAATCATGCTTTAGATATAGTTGAACTTTTCTTTACTTGTTCTCGGTTAAAGGCAAATTTTGATAAAACCCAAGCTATATGGATTGGGGCTAGAAGGGGCTGTGGTGAGGAATTCCAAACAAATAAACCTATTAAGTGGAACCACTCTGGCAAATTTAAACTATTAGGCATCCATTTTTCTCTACAAAATCCAGATAGATATCTAAATAATTTTGTGCAAAAGATAGAACAAATAAAAAAATTACTAAATTTTTGGTCATTAAGAAATATATCTTTGACAGGAAAAGTTACAGTTCTTAAAACATTGGCACTACCAATATTAGTTCAACCATTTACTGTCCTCCCGGATCCTCCATCAAACATTATAAAAACTATTCAAGATATTTTCTTTAACTTTCTATGGGATAATAAAGTAGATAAGGTTAAACGTAATTCTATAATTGGTAATTATGAAGAGGGAGGTCTGAAAATGCCTCATGTCATGTCATTTATCCATGCATTAAAAATCTCCTGGGTCAAGAGAGATCTAGACCCAGATAACCTTGCTCCATGGAAGGTATTGTTATCAAGTGTCTTGGAGGACCTGGGACGGGACAAATTTTGGTATTATAATCAAAGTGCCTTGAAAGGACTAAGTAAAAATTTTAATTCTTTTTTGGAAAGATGTTGTCACTGTATGGGCATCTGTTAGGGAGAATCTGACCACAGCCCCAGATGAAATATTGTCACAACCAAATTGGCACAATGAGAGAATTAGAATAGGTGGAAGTCCAGTCTTTTTCCCACATTGGGTCAAATCTGATATATTTTTTATAAATGATTTAATACATGAAAATGGAGTTTTTTTTGTCATTTCCACAACTGAAAGATAAATATAATATGAATACACATTTTTTAGAATATCATAGTCTAATTCGCTCAATCCCCAAAGAATGGAAAGTTATTTTACAAGAAAACCAAACAAAAAAATTAGAAGATATATGCAATAAACATATTTTGCTATTGCGTGTCAACCAGAAAGCTGTCAAACCTTTTTAAAGATTATTGATTCAAAATATTTATGAAAGCCCTCTTAAATCGCAGGATAGGTGGGTGAATGATTGGAATATAAACCAAATAGAAGACTGGGACTTTTTGTATCACTTCCCTTTAAAAGTATACTAAGTAAAAAACTTCAGTCATTTCAGTACAAGATATATTTGAGAATTTTGTATACAAATAGTAAGTTGATGAAATGTGGTCTGTCAAAGACAGAACTATGAAACAAAGGAATCTATTATCCACCTGTTCTGCGAATGTCACTTTGTTCATTCTCTTTGGCTACAGTTTGCTGAAAACTTGAGGTCCAAGTGTGGTATCATCATAAATATGACACCAGTTGTATGCCTACTTGGGGTCTTATTTGATCCAAACTGTGAGATTCTGAACACCTGTCTTATTATCATCCGCTACTACATATATGTTTGTAGGATTAAAAAAGAAATGATTAGTTGGACAGGATGTTTGGAATCTCTAAAATATTACAGAAGTATAGATGTTAGTTCTTTATATTTATGTACCCCTAGACAGGTAAAAATTGTTAAAGAAAAATGGGAATCTATAGAAAAACTTTTTCAATCTGACAAGTAAGTTATAAAATCAGTTTAAAAATGTAGTATTTTAATATTCATCAAATACATATTAAGATTAATTTAACTATACTATCTTAATTTTGTTACTGAAATAATTATATTTCATTATATTGTACATGTATATTGCTTTTTGATACAATAAAAATATATATGACAAAAAAACCTATAAATTATATTTAAGTAGATGACAAATTAAGATTTCATTCATTATAAATTAGAAAATGTCGTTCGTCATATTGGTGCATTACTAATTTCATATCGTGACTTATGAAACAAACGCATGATCATACTTAAAGGACGAGGCACAAGAAGATTTCATAAATCAAAGTCCAGATACACGGTAAAATGAAATCATCTAAATACGGGAGACCAAAGACAAGACACTCCAACAAGACACACCAAAAAGTATGTAACGAGGGAAACCATAATTTTTTTTTCGAATACCCAGTAAATAAGTGTTTTTTGTACCGAAAGTAAACATCAGGGGTATCAATGTGAAGTTATCAGCAAAACATTCACTGACCTAATATACACCAGTAAATAGGGGCCCAACCAGTAAATAGTCTGTTTGCGCCAAGTGTGAAAAAAAATTAGTAAATTTATACAAATGACAATTCATAAATAGAAAATACATTTTGAGGAACATGTATAATAATACGAATATATTGTGAAAAACAATTGAAAAAATCGTTTCAATGATGTCGTTTAAGACTGCCTTTTATTGTAATCAAATAAAACGTAAATTTTTTTAGCGAAAGAAGTGAGATATACAATAAGATTTAAAAAAAAATAATACATCAAATAAGGGAAAGACCTAGTCTACACTGATATTCACATAATAAGTTTCGTTAAAAATACGTTTTTATACATTGTAGGGGCTACAGTATATTTTGTATAAAGGTCATCCCCAACCTAGCTTTATTGTAATAAGCAATGGTGCCGAGTGTGTTAAAATAAATCGACGTTTATTTGAAGAGCATCTAAACTTTACCATTCGATCAGAGTTATTGAAACTGGTATGTTTTGTTATGTAGTATGAGAGGAATGTATCGTAAAAATTGTTTTTTTCAGTTTATTCGATTAAATTATTAAATGTAAAAAATGAATAGATTTCTTGATGATCTTTTCTTGCATCTCGTATATTATACCCCCACTCTATAGAGAGTGGGGTATACAGCATTCACCTTGTCCGTCCGTTCGTCCGCTAATTATTTCCGTCACAGTTTTCTTAGCTTCTGTGCAAGGTATTTATTTCAAATTTGGCGTGCAGCCACTATATGATTAGTTGCAAGGAACGTCGTATTTTTAGTCCTGTCAGATGGGTACTTCCTGTTTAACGAAATGGACTTAGTTACGAAATGTAGTGAAACATGAAGTTTTCGTTGCATTTTTCTTAGCCTCTGCAATAGGGATTGATTTTAAAATTGATATGCAGCCTCTAAATGATTAGTTGTAAGGAACGTCCTATTTTTTAAGTCCTATCAGATATGTACTTCTTGTTTGACGAAATATGGACTTTGTACGAAATGTAATGAAACATGAATTTTTTGTCGCATTTTTCTCAGCTTCTACATGAGGGATTGATTTCAAAATTGGTATGCAGCCTCTATATAATTAGATGTAAGAAACGTCCTATTTTGAGTCCTATCAGATATGTACTTCCTGTTTAACGAAATATGAACTTTGTACGAAATGTAATGAAACATGAATTTTTTGTCGGATTTGTCTCAGCTTCTACCTGAGGGATCGATTTCAAAATTGGTATGCAGCCTCTATATGATAAGTTGTAAGGAACGTCCTATTTTGAGTCCTGTCAGATGGGTACTTCCTGTTTAACGAAATGGACTTAGTTACGAAATGTAGTGAAACATGAATTTTTAGTCGCATTTTTCTCAGCTTCTGCCAGAGGAATTGATTTCAAAATTGATATGCAGCCTCTATATGATTAGTTATAAAGAACGTCCTATTTTGAGTCCTGTCAGAAATGTACTTCCTGTTTGACGAAATATGGACTTTGTACAAAATGTGGTGAAACCTGAATTTTTCGTCGCATTTTTCTCAGCTTCTAGAAGTGGGATTGTTTTCAAAATTGGTATGCAGCCTCTATATGATTAGATGTAAAGAACGTCTTATTTTGAGTCCTGTCAGGTATATACTTCCTGTTTGACGAAATATGGACTTTGTACAAAATGTGGTGAAAGTTGAATTTTTCGTCGCATTTTTCTCAGCTTCTACAGTAGGGATTGATTTCAAAATTGGTATGCAACGTCTATATGATGTAAGGAACGTCTTATTTTGCGTCCTGTCAGAGATGTACTTCTTGTTTGACGAAATATGGACTTTGTACGAAATGTAATGAAACAAGAATTTTTTGTCGCATTTTTCTCAGCTTCTAGAAGTGGGATTGATTTCAAATTGGTATGCAGCCTCTATATGATAAGAAGTAATGAACGACTTATTTTAAGTCCTTTCAGATATGTACTTCTTGTTTGACGAAATATGGACTTTGTACGAAATGTAATGAAACATGAATTTTTTGTCGCATTTTTCTCAGCTTCTACATGAGGGTTTGATTTTAAAATTGATATGCAGCCTCTAAATAATTAGTTGTAAGGAACGTCCTATTTTTTAAGTCCTATCAGATATGTACTTCTTGTTTGACGAAATATGGACTTTGTACGAAATGTAATGAAACATGATTTTTTTGTCGCATTTGTCTCAGCTTCTACCTGAGGGATCGATTTCAAAATTGGTATGCAGCCTCTATATGATAAGTTGTAAGGAACGTCCTATTTTGAGTCCTGTCAGATGGGTACTTCCTGTTTAACGAAATGGACTTAGTTACGAAATGTAGTGAAACATGAATTTTTAGTCGCATTTTTCTCAGCTTCTGCCAGAGGAATTGATTTCAAAATTGATATGCAGCCTCTATATGATTAGTTGTAAAGAATGTCCTATTTGGAGTCCTGTCAGAAATGTACTTCCTGTTTGACGAAATATGGACTTTGTACAAAATGTGGAGAAACCTGAATTTTTCGTCGCATTTTTCTCAGCTTCTAGAAGTGGGATTGATTTCAAAATTGGTATGCAGCCTCTATAAGATTAGATGTAAAGAACTTCTTATTTTGAGTCCTGTCAAGTATATACTTCCTGTTTGACGAAATATGGATTTTGTACAAAATGTGGTGAAAGTTGAATTTTTCGTCGCATTTTTCTCAGCTTCTACAGTAGGGATTGATTTCAAAATTGGTATGCAACGTCTATATGATGTAAGGAACGTCTTATTTTGCGTCCTGTCAGAGATG
>MJUU01019758.1:73618-90919 GCA_002080025.1 Modiolus philippinarum
TTATGGAGATTTGAATTATAGATATCAATAAATCGAATTATGGAGATTTGAATTATAAATATCAATAAATCGAATTATGGATATTTGAATAATAGATATTTAAAAATGAATTATAGATATCTATAATTAGTGTCGAATTTTAGATATCAATAATTGAATTATAGATATTAAAAAATGAATTATAGATATCAATAATTCGCACTATTTGTTAATATCTATAAATGATTTATTTATATTTAAAAGTGATTTATAGATATCTATAAGTCATTTATTAATATCTATAATTCATTTATAGATATCAATAAATAGGGAATAAATTCCACAACGGCTTTCCATAGAGTGTGGTATACAGCATTCACCTTGTCCGTCCGTTCGTCCGCAAATTATTTCCGTCACAGTTTTCTCAGCTTCTGCGCAAGGGATTTATTTCAAATTTGGCGTGCAGCCACTATATGATTAGTTGCAAGGAACGTCCTATTTTTAGTCCTGTCAGATGGGTGCTTCCTGTTTAACGAAATGGACTTAGTTACGAAATGTAGTGAAACATGAAGTTTTCGTTGCATTTTTCTCAGCCCCTGCAATAGGGATTGATTTTAACATTGATATGCAGCCTCTATATGATTAGATGTAAGGAACGTCCTATTTTTTAAGTCCTATCAGATATGTACTTCCTGTTTTGATGAAATATGGACTTGTACAAAATGTGGTGAAACATGAATTTTTCGTCGCATCTTTCTCAGCTTCTAGAAGTGGGATTGACTTCAAAATTGGTATGCAACCTCTATATGATTAGATGTAAGGAACGTCCTATTTTAAGTCCTATCAGATATGTACTTCCTGTTTAACGAAATATGAACTTTGTACGAAATGTAATGAAACATGAATTTTTCGTCACATTTTTCTCAGCTTCTACAGTAAGGATTGGTTTCAAAATTGGTATGCAGCCTCTATATGATTAGGTGTAAGAAACGTCCTATTTTGAGTCCTGTCAGATTTTTACTTCCTATTTGACGAAATATGGACTTTGTACGAAATGTAATGAAACATGAATTTTTTGTCGCATTTGTCTCAGCTTCTACCTGAGGGATTGATTTCAAAATTGGTATGCAGCCTTTATATATATGATTAGTTGTAAGGAATGTCCTATTTTTGAGTCCTGTCAGATGGCTACTTCCTGTTTAACGAAATGGACTTAGTTACGAAACGTAGTGAAACATGAATTTTTAGTCGCATTTTTCTCAGCTTCTGCCAGAGGAACTGATTTCAAAATTGATATGCAGCCTCTATATGATTAGTTGTAAGGAACGTCCTATATTGAGTCCTGTCAGAAATGTACTTCCTGTTTGATGAAATATGGACTTTGTACAAAATGTGGTGAAACCTGAATTTTTCGTCGCATTTTTCTCAGCTTCTAGAAGTGGGATTGTTTTCAAAATTGGCATGCAGCCTCTATATGATTAGATGTAAAGAACATCTTATTTTAAGTCCTGTCAGGTATATACTTCCTGTTTGACGAAATATGGACTTTGTACAAAATGTGGTGAAAGTTGAATTTTTCGTCGCATTTTTCTCAGCTTCTACAGTAGGGATTGATTTCAAAATTGGTATGCAACGTCTATATGATGTAAGGAACGTCTTATTTTGCGTCCTGTCAGAGATGTACTTCTTGTTTGACGAAATATGGACTTTGTACGAAATGTAATGAAACATGAATTTTTTGTCGCATTTTTCTCAGCTTCTAGAAGTGGGATTGAGTTCAAAATTGGTATGCAGCGTCTATATGATAAGAAGTAAAGAACGACTTACTTTGAGTCCTATCAGATATGTACTTCTTGTTTGACGAAATATGGACTTTGTACGAAATGTAATGAAACATGAATTTTTGTCGCATTTTTCTCAGCTTCTACATGAGTGATTGATTTCAAAATTAATATGCAGCGTCTATATGATTAGTTGTAAGGAACGTCCTATTTTGGGTCCTGTCAGATATGTACTTCCTGTTTGACGAAATATGGACTTTGTACGAAACGTTTTGAAACATAAAATTTTTCCTCGCATTTTTCTTAGCTGCTGCAAGGGGTTTTAATATCAAACTTGGTATGCGGCCACTTTATGCAATTTCAGAAATGTGGGTTATGTCCATAGTTGTATTGTTTCTGCAGTTGTATTGTATCCACACCTGTATTGTGTCCACACACACTTAAATTTGCGCGTACCATATTGATTCAGGGTTCAATGAGTGGGGGTATAATTGGTTGCCATTCGGCGACAGCTCTTGTTATACTTAAATTAACAAAAGAAGATATTCTAATTTATCATTCTCACATTCACTTTTTGCGCTAAATTATTTAGCTTTCGACATATTGTGTTTATTTATTTCATAACCATATCTTAATGTGGTCCCACATAATAAATTTTCAGCCGAACATGGGATTACACACTTTACTGAAAAAAGTCGGATTCATATTTATTTCGTTTGTCGGAATTGGCAAAGACGGACAACATTTAACGCACATACGACTTATATGTTCCTCATTGATTCTGAATGCTAGATGAAGATCATTACCCAAATAAGGGACTTCATCGAAATCTGCAAATTACTTACTGAAGAACTACCCCTTTCAAGATATAGGAAGAAATCAATACTCGAAACTTATAAAGTCGCAAACAATAGTCGGTATATCTATAAAAGATTACGGTTTAGCAACTTTCGTTTGAACTTAACCAGATACAGCATTAACTTGTTTCATTAGAACTATTAGGACTTGAATTGTTTTTTGGTTACAACGTCTGATTTAACACCATTTCTCATATCACTGGTGGTGCATCCAATAGTAGGAGATGCTTACAAGTCTTTCTCGTGAAGATGTCCATTTGATTTCTCGCTCTTGTATCTGTTTATGGGTTATGACACTCAAATATCGGTATATTACGCTTCCCTGTTCTTCCAAATGTCTGTGGAATATAGTGTTTCTTTTACGTTAAACCATCACAATCGCCTTTCATTTTTCAATTACATACATATATTTAGTGTCAATTGTATCGAAAAATGTTGATTAGATGATAATGCCATTGAAATTAATTTAAAATCTCATATAAACAATGAAAGATATGGAGTAATATGAGACAAAGTCTCTACAAATATACAGTTTATAATCATTGAAGGAAAATTGAGTAAATGCACATGAGACAAAATCTCTACAAATACATAATAATAAATTTTAGTAAACCAATGAAGGACCCACAGGGGGCAATGACATTAAAACATACATTCTATTGGTACAAACAATTGGTACATGGTACAAAGAATTAATGGAACAACGCTTTTTATGTTGTTTTTCATCTTAAAGTGACCATATATATTTTCTTAAATGGAATGTTGACAGCTTACTTTTACTTGTAATGTGTTATCATGTCCTAATAATACCTTTTTTGTTTTCAGGTGCCGCCATATCCCGATGATGCTTACCTACAAAACAAACTTGTTACAGAAATGAACTGGGAGTGCTATAAAGACGTCTTAATTCACAATATTATTGACACACGAGACAAACAAAATCCACAAAAGTACGGACAAAAATATCCAAGAATAAAGCTGAAGTGAAATTATAATTATATTTTTTGTTTATATATTACTAAATTTATTTTATTAACAATAAATTGTTAATTGTTATATATTCATTGTGTTTCAAAGTGCATGTATTACCAGGTCAGTACTAATGTTCGATTCTGCAAGACCTACATAGTAATCATCATCAAAGGATTGATGCTATATTTCTTCAATTATATACCAGTTCTTAATAAGTATTCACGCGAATAGCTTAAGCATATATTTATAAATATATGGTTAAAGAGACCAACAGTTCATAAACCAGGCATTGGATTCGAGGTAGTGGTTTTAAGAAACCAAAATGCCAAAAGTACTGTAAGATGTTCTATCATAGCCAGTTCAAGGTGTTTGAAGGATGGCTGCTTACTCCATGTTGTAATTAGAATGTGATTCCTTGAGGTATAGATTTTTTAGTATTCAAATTCAAAATTTGTAAATCATTTTTTTAACTCCCCCTAAAAAGAAAGAAAAAAAGAAAGAAAAAAATAAAAATAAAAAACATATGAAACAAAAGCAAAACAAAACATATAATAATAATTCAATAAATAACCAAAATAATATCAAGCTAAAACACCTCAAAGGATTCATTGGAAAGCAGTATAATGGAAATACAGCATCAAAGGGTAATTCTAATATTTTTAAAATTTGCATTTGTTGTCCTTGTCTACAAATAAGTACTCGTTCGAGTTAATATCCACACATGTCGGAGAAACATGTAATTGAAACCAGATCCTAATTAGCAATAACAATACTGTGTTTAAAACAGGGACAAAATGCCAGACTAAAATGATATTTTTACTCATTTGATGTGTAATATTGCCCTCCTTGAATGCTGGTCGTGAAAGTGTAGTCTTGACGTTTATTTATATTTCACACAATCAAAATAAGCTGAAACAATCTATAATAATAAGTATCATTCATTTAAAGAACGAATCTTTTAACCAAATATCAGTCTGACTAAAGATCAGCCCCTCTTTCCACGTCCGTTCGTGGGACGTTGATAGAGGAACTGATCTTAAGTCAGGCTGACCAAATATCTGAATACGATCAAAATATTTGATCTCAATTTTTACGGAAATAAAAAAATACTAAAAAATGTCTTGCTAGTTAAATGAAAAAGGAATTCAGGTATGTATTATTGTTTTTCGGCTTTTTTTTAGAGGGAAACGGTATGTTACTAGTCATCCATTTGATCACCAAGTAACTAAATACCGAAGTTACTGTTGATTTATTTTCTGCATATACGCATTTCGACAACTTATGTCTCATCAGTGCAGATAAAACCAAAACATTTGGAAGTCCATTAACCGAAAATCTTGTAAAAGCTGATAGAGAACAAATAACCAAACGGATCTAAATAGAAAAGCAAAAATTCAGCTAAGGACAGAGCTATGCAAGATATGCATTCAGTTTGCTTTAAAGAACATTCACCGGTAGAATAAAACAACAAGGCTATTAATTAAGAATAGTGAACTTCGAATATTAGAACTTTATTTTTCATCAAACGATTGGTACCATTTGGCTACTTAATTCAAAACGACCATTTTTATACGAAAACGGGAATTATATACTATAGAAGTGATAACTACAAAAGCGAAGTTATGCAATACTTTAATTGTCTCAAAGTACCCTCCCGGAAAACAATTACAAATTTACGTATTACAAAATAACTTTAAAAGTATAACATCATGTACAAGCTTATAATTACACTTCATCCATATTCATTAAAATTCCGTGCCATATCAATCCTAAGATGTAATTCCCTTGAAACACAACTGACCACATGACCATAAGGCGAAGGAATATGTAAAAATAGTACATGAGGTACTTTCCCTTTAAATTTCGGTGTTAAAATGTAATTATAAGATTTCAATGCATTACTTTTTACTTTCATATGATTATGAAGGTGTTGACCGGGCTTTTTCAACATGATACTTCGGTCAACACTTTCTTACACCAATGAAACTTACAAATGTATTCAATTCTTAACTAAAATTTAAAAATTCGTTTGGGTCTTTGAGCAAGCGTTTTCAATTGATAAATGTACCGTTGACATTTCGAAACTACATAAGTTTATAACACCAATAAACAAACATTTTCAGAAAAGACAATTAAAGGATATGGAGTAAATGAACATGAATATGAGACAAAGTTTCTACAAATACATGGAATAAAAAAGATAACAGGAAACACCTACAATGGCCGAAAAACATAGCCACATGCCAGAAAGTAAATAGGAACTGCACAAAAAAAAAAACCCACAATAAAAATACAAAAGACAAACATAAACAACGATAGGAACTCGGGACAGCCGGACTTGGTACCGGCACTAGCAAAAGCCAGCGGTAGGGTTAAACCGGTTTATGGGTACCCAAACCTCCCTTTCTCTGTACCGTTTCCCTATCGTAGAATAAACATACGAATAAAACCCATACAGGTAGACTACTAACTCCATGACCACAATCTAGAAAAGAAAAATGGGGGGGGGGGACAAAACGTAATTTTGAAAGATGGGTCAAAGAGTGCTTGCCGCTAAACTGCCGGCTAGCTCGAGGAGCCTAGTCCGCTGGTAAAACACTGTCGCACTACGGAAGGAAAATCAAATTCAAAACTCCCAATGGGTTTGGTAAAGAATCGTCATGTATTTCAGTAGACATCGGCAGTATCAGTGAGAGGCCAGTATGTGTGTAAAATCCTCAGGTCACTGGATCCCAAAGCTAATTTAACGGACACGTGCAGAATATCCTGTCGATATCCCCTATTGCGTAAAGAATGTAAGTTACGTCCCAGTTTTTCTGGATTTTTAATCAGTTTCTGGCATTTTTTAACAACATTTCCATAAAATCGAGGATGGGAAATGCCCTTAGAAATAAGCTGTTTGCGAGTGACATTATATTTAGAAGTCAGATGTTCATATCTTCGATAAAACTTTTTAAACGTATCTAACAATTTATGAAATCTGTAACCTTACTGCAAAAGTTTTGAAGTAATAGTAAGGTTACGTTCATTGAAGTCGTCAAGAGTAGAACAAACGCGTGCGAATCGTACCAGTTGAGAAATATAAACTCCGTAGGATGGGGCTAGAGGAACGTCGCCGTCAAGAAAAGGGAAATTAGTAATACTGAAATCAAAATTATCCCTTTTATCGTAAATTTTAGTTTTTATTTTACCAGAGTCAACGATGATAGTTAGATCCAGAAAAGGGCAATTCTTAGAATCATTATTAGCTTTATTAAGTTTCAGTTGTTGTGGGTAAATGATGTCGACATAATCTAAAAACTGGGGATTGTCAATAGTAAGGATATCGTCAATATACCTGCTGTTACCGTTGAAAATTGAAATAAGTTGATCACTGTTTTGTATGGTCCCATTTTGTAATTTTTTCATGAAGTCACGTTCGTAACAGAAAAGAAAAAGATCTGCAATGAGAGGTGCACAATTTGTACCCATGGGAATTCCAATGACCTGTTGATAAACAATGTTGCCAAAACGAACAAAAATGTTGTCAAGCAAAAGATTAAGTGCTTTAATCGTATCATCACACGTCCAGGAGGAATGATTGTTGTAAGTGATATTAGAAAAGAATCCTTGCGTTTTGTTACAACAAATAAACTGCAGTCCAGAAAATTTAAAAGACCATTTAATCAATTGTCCCAATTTAGATTTTATCAGATTATGCGGAAATGTTGTATAAAGTGTAGAAAAATCATAACTGTCGATAGATGAAACTGGTTTTTGTATTGATTGCAATTTATCTAAAACTTCAATAGAATTTTTTACACTCCAAAAGTAATTGACACCAGAGTTTTGATAAGTTTTTTCACAATATTTTATAATTAAGTCCTTTATACAAGAAAGTGCACTGGTTAAATGGATGGACAAGTTAGTAGTAGAACAATTACTCGATGCCAAAATAAAACGATGCTTGTACGGGTTTTTGTGAAGCTTAGGAATCCAGTACATAGTAGGCAAGGTGTTATCTTTAGGTGGAACTTTGAGCATTTCTGTGTCCTTGTAATGTTGTTTGGTGAGAGTTTGTTCATCACAATTGGTGCGTTTGAAAGTATTAGATTTGTTGGACATCGATGTAGTATTTCTTTCAAATGATTGAAACGTTGTTAGAAGCTTTATCAACTGGTACAAACACATATTTTTTGCCAAGATCTATGCATATTTTGGCCCAAGTTGAAACTGTATGGATACTCTTATGCAATTTTCAAATGTAGATATTCAAAATATAGGAACGTATCCCCTGATGTAAGGACTTTCTCGTGGTGAACCTTTATAAAACCAGCCAAGTAATTTGTACGAGACATGAACAAGGCATTATACCGCATCATGCGTGGCATGTCGCCCCACCATATTTAAAAAAAAAACTTTAAATTTTGTTGTTTTTACATACCACATGTAAGTCTGTTCTTCGGATGATGATGTGCTCTCTCGCTAATTATCAATACTTCATAAGCAAAATCTGAAATGATATTGTCATTTTAAAGAAACAATACGTATTTATCGTTAAAAGCAATCAAACTCCAAATGTCTCTTAAGTGGTTCTTCTGAAAACCGATTAGTTTATAAATAAGATACTGACTCTACCCTAAAAATATGTTATAAATTTCAATGTCACGTTTTAAAAAACTGAAAACTGATGACAAAATAGAGGTCAATTTTCGTTATACCTTACACGTTGTTGCTATTCACATTGCTAACATTTGGAGTAATACCCAAAAACAAAACAGAAAAAAAACAAAAAAAACTAAGAAACAAAAAAAAAAAAAAAAAAAAAAAAAAAAAAAATTAAAAAACAAAAACAAAAAACAAAAAACAAAACAAAAACAGAAAAGACCGATTCAAGCAAAGTAGACTCGAAATTTGAGGAACTAAAAATAATGGTAAGTTTCAGACGACCCTAGCACCAGTTTGAGAGGTATTCAAATGCAAAATGTCGAACAACGCTACTTTTAAGCCTCTTTTAAAATATTAATTCAGTGTGTTAATCCAATATTTAATGAAGTCCTAAGTATTGGCCTAAACTTATTAATTCACCAAAAATACAAAAATACCAAAGTTGCATAGTAAACATTAAATTTTGTTTTGTTGTACACGTGTTCTCATCAACAACATTAGAACTAAATTATAATCAAAAAGTAGTCAAAATAGAAGTACCCATTATATCTCAATACGAAGCCAAATCCAGTACCAAGGATATCCATCGGGTGCCAGAAACGGAATTAAGCCCCAGTTTTGTGTCTCTGTTTCTTTGTTGTTTCCGATGTTGCCATTGTCCTTTGATTATTCGTTTTGGATTCAAGGTTCGGTTTTCACTTACTTTAAGGTGTTATAATTTTTATAAAAAGCAGTAAATTTCTATAAGATGCAAGGCAATAATTTTATGTCATACAAATCTGACTATTGGGCTGGTGAATTCACTATAGAGGACCTAAGGTCAACCAGCAGTGGTACCATTCCTATGGTTTAATAATACAAAAATGTCAAAGTTGCATGATGAACAGTAAAGGTTTTCATGCTGTACACGTATGTGTTTAAAGTGGTACCTTCTCATCAGCAGCATAAGAATCAAATAGTATGGAAAGAGTTGTTAGAAATACAACATCACAGCTGAATGACAGTTATCTGTATTTTACAAATTACCTACTTTATTCACTAATTCAGAGTAATTGGGTGTCCAAGTACATGTTCTAGCACCCAATAAAAATTGATTGTCTAAATGAAACAAATGAATATACGTCGTTATGCTTCGTGCTTTCTTCGAGTTAGGAGTTTCTCCGCTTTCATAACTTTTTGTACTAATAGCTTCTAAATTCCACGTGAATATCAGCTGGGTATGTGTCTGTTGATTATGATATTCCTTTGAACCTCAGAAAATATCCATGATAAATGCATTCAGCAAGTACATTACATCACTGTTTTTAAAACTGAAATTTCTTTTTAAAAGCCAACACATCGTGTGTCTCAAAAGAGACATATCATACTGGTTTTTGAGGATTTATCACCAAACAAAAACCCACAAAAAAAAAACAACAACAAAAAAAAACAAAAAACAAAAAAAAAAAAAACAAAAAAACAAAAAAAAAAAAAACAAACAAAACAAAACAAAAACAAAACAAAAACAAAAACAAAACAAAACAAAAAAAAAAACCCCAAAAAAACCCCAAAACATGGCAATTCGTAACCAACACGACACAGAGACAAAACAAGCAAACACCCATATCGGATTTCTTGGCCACATTAACCCTTTTAAAAAAAAATTGAGCATGATTCCCCCTTATAATCAATTTTATGAATATACTCGAAATGCAACTGTAAAAACATGTTTTTTCTCATAATTATAAGGGTTATGGTTTCAATGGCAGCCGCCAAATGCTCCATTATTTATTTCAACCTATTTTTATCCAGTTTCTAAAATACATTTGCACAGGTATTCATCACTTCTGATTCGGCATACCAATTTTTAAGAAAATCCGGAGATGCATATTAACTTAATCCAAAATGATAAGCATCCATCATAGTCCACTTTAATCGCGATTTACGCACTTATAATCATAATCAAACTGCGAACGATTTTTTTAAACTGCAATGAAATACACGATTTACAAACACATTATAAGCAGAAACATGTTTTTTTTTATTAAATTGTTACTATGTTAAACAATCCAAGGATATAGCATGCGATAGTCACAAAATGCGGTATACCTAGAATTTCGCAGAAAACTAGAGTTCTTGTGCAAAATACCAGGTATATCGCACAAAAACTGCAGATTGGGTTTAAACTGCTAACTAAAAATCTTACTTTTAAGAACTGATTATCCTAAATATTATGAAATTTCTATGGCACAACATATAAACTCCATATCATGAAGTAGAATTAAAATAAGATGAATTTTTTAGAGAGTGAGTTTTAACCATAGACCCAGAAATCAAAATTTTAATACCTATTTATGAAATTATTATATCAAAATGTATGAAATTCCTTTTAAAGGATATGATGAAATTTTTTTGGTCATGTTTAAAGATTGAGTTGGGTTTCAACCTTACATATGCAAAATTCATGAACTTTTATATTACAAGTTCTTTACAATATATAAGACAAATGGAATAAAATTTTCAAAAAGCTGAATTGTTTTTGATAACGTTAAACCGCAGACTAAATATATTACTTTTGACAGATTTGCGGGTCATGGGAGGATTCGATCTGTAAAATTCGCCGTTTAAGTCTTAGATTTAAAATAGCTTTTAGGGTCCAAAGTTTACAAATCTTTCGAGGAAAATTTTCATATAATTTGTGCACTCCATTTTCAAAATCTCGCTGTTTGGGATATACAAATTACAGTAATTCTGATCACTAAACATACCCCACGTTTGTAATTACTTCATCTTATCCTTTCAAAGAAGTTTTATATGTTGTGACATAGCCATTTCATGAATTTTAGAATAAATAAGATATTAGAAGAAAGATATTAGATTTTTGTGACCTCATTTATTGAACTCACCGAAACCCCTATAAGCTATAAACAGAATTAACGATTTCAATTGGTGTAATCAAACTCTGAATACCGGTTTCCGTTTCCGATTGGACCAACGTGAAATACCTTATAGCTTTTCCCGTTGGCTAAAGCTATGATTAGCGTTTTTCGTGCGAAATACCAAATACTATGTTTACAAATCTGGAAACTGAAGTTTTCGTGCGATATACTTGATATTTCGCAAGGAACCCCTAGTTTTGTGAAAATACTAGGTGAACCGTAGTTTTGTGACTATCGAGTGTCATATATATACTTATGTTACCACTCGGATACCATTTTGATGTAACGGTCGAACCAAGGTTATCGACAAAAAATACATTTTTCCAGGATTGTTTAACAATATATGCAGAGGTTTAAAATGTAAAGTCAATGGTCTAAAAAATAAACCAGAGGCTCACATGAGCCTGTATCGCTCACCAAGCGGCTTCTGATCTAATAAAATATCCAAACAGGGTTAAATGATTAATCTAGGGGTGGCCGCCATAATTTTTATGATTGGTAGTAAATCAATTAACAATTTTATGTATGAAATGGTTTTTAAGAATAAACAATTTACAAAATTTTATCATAGGGGCCAATGTTAAACTAAGATCTGCAATGGCGACCATCCTGGATTTATGATCGGTAATAATATCATACATATGATGATGACCATACAGTCACCATGTCCAGTTAAAATCAACTTAAAATTAGCAATATACATAATTTTCCAATAAAATCCAACGTTAAAAAAGATCTGTATTTGCAATCATCTTGGATTTTGTGCAAATTACAATTTTGGCTCTACCTGCTGTAGAATATTCATTCTTTTTTTTATTTTACGGCAAAAGAACGATAACCTCAAGACGGGTTTTCGTATTTCCTTCAGAATTGCAGGGCGGTAGAAAACCCTATGTACATGTAAGATTGTTGATATGTGTAACAGTTTTTGAGTTTTTCGAAAAAAAAGTCAATTTACCCAGAGACCCTACGTTCTATTTTTAGTAACAGTACAAATTGTTTAGTCTTCGGGCTAATCGAACAAAATTCTGAAACTGCAGTTCAGGCCAAGTTTGGTTACAATTGGCACAGTAGTTTCAGAGAAATTATTGACGGGCGGACGATTGATAGACGCAAAGTAATGGCACAAGTTCCATGACCCTTTATGTCCTGGGAGTTAAAAAGTGGTACTTTGTTCTCAATTTTGACCAAACTGATTAAAAGTTTGCCAATATAGCCAACTTAAGCGTAATCTGAAATAGGATAAACCTGCATGTCCTTATAAGATTAGGTATAAAACAGTAAAAGTTTATAATGAAATTTAACCAGGTTCGTGACCTTAAAATAAGTGTTTGGGTATACAAAATGTATGCAATCATACATAATTATGAACTTCAGATATAAAAGCGATTTTGTGTAGATTAGTTTTGGTAGTAATATATGTAATCATGACAAATTTATATTATGCTTTAAAATTTTATTGCAAAGAGTTACAACCGTTTGCCGTTATGGGTGTCTCAAATGTAAAATAACACGGGCTGAAGATTATGATCTTTCACAAGTCAACCATATTTATATGATTATTATTGACCTTTAAAGAAATAAAGAAATGTATAAGTTTTGTTAATTTCAATAGTGTTATGAACAGTGAAGGTGGTTACTTTTAAATGACACTTTTGTAGTTTATGTTTAATGACCCATACGACGATTATTAGTCTTTGTTTTAAATTGGAAGGTTCCCTAACTACTAAAAATTCACTATAGGTGTATAATAAGTATAATGCAGTGATTTATAACAATGGTCTAGACTGATTTTTTGTTTGTATCGTGTACTAATTGGGAAATTCATTATATTTGTATCGTGTACTAATTGGGAAATTCATTAAATATAAATTACTTTTAAAAGATAGAGAAAATATTATGCAAGGAATTTAATTGTAAAATGGAAACAAGTGAATCGCTTATAACTGTCCCTACACCGGATTCTAGACCATCTTCCAAACGTGTTCAGTTTTCAAGAAGTAAATCTGATGCCGATCTCTCTAGTCGAGGTGAGTTTGGTAATGCTATGTTGAATTATTTTACAATAGATAATAAGGAACACTGTTTGATTTATTTGCTGCCAATCAGTACTTTATAAGGTTGGTGCTGTAGATGCATAAAGCAATACATTTAGGATCATTTAGTGTACTAGCCGCCTCATTCAATCCACACAACCGCGGACACCTGTAAAAAAATGGTAGTGGTATGTAGTTTATTGTTTGCGAACTGAAAGTTAAACAACAGACAAAATGTCAGTCAGATACTCTTTCTAGAAAATTTCTTTTAGATAAAGTAAGTTTGTAACCATACTGGCGAAATAACTTTTCTTGCCAGTTACCCAACTTTTCTGTGCAAAATTTACATGCATTAGACTTTCATGGAAGCTGAAAGAAAAAAAAATGCAGAAAATGACAAGTTTCGAGAAAGAGTGGATACTCGGCCAGTGGAAATGTTTATTATTTCTTCGTCGTGTTATATTTGTCAGTTTGCAATAGATTTTCACTCATAGAAGAAAATATCGATATTGATTGACGATTATTAAGAAGGATGCTAGAATTTATATGTATATAGCTAGTGGGCATTGTTGCCTGATAATACCCATATAAGGATGAATAATAAAAACATATCAGCGTTCTTTTAATATAAAATTGCACGTTCTGAATAAATGAGGGCAATAACAAAATTACCGAACAAAATCTTCAAGAGTCAAAGTCCATAATGTAAAAAGACAAATCAGGTGGAAACCACCAGAAGATTGTCGACCGCAAAGGTCTTGACTTGGTACAGGCATTCAAAAGAAATGGTGGGTTGAACCGGTTTTATGGCGCGCCAAACCTTTCTTTTTATTGCGGTAATAAACAATGAAAGAATATGGAGTAAATGCACATAAGAACTAGAGGCTCAGAGACTAAGCCTGTATCGCTCACCTGACAAAATGCTTCTATGCCATGCATGACCAAAAAAGATGTATTTTACCAAATAGGTCTGATGATAAGCTATGTTCTCCAAGTGTTTTTAGTCTGATCCTATTGAATTGAGTAATCTTTGCAAGGGACCTTCAATACACCATTCCATCACAGTTAAGTTAAATTTGCTTAAATAGTTTCAGAGAAGATAATGAAAAGTATAGTTTTCACATACCTTTAGTACATCATTCATGTAAAGTTTGGTTGACTTTGCTTCAGAGCAGAAGATGAAAATGCGATTTTCCATAATGTCCAATGTTAAACCATGTTCCGTGTTGGCGGCCATGTTTTTTGTCGGATCGGAAAGAAATGAGCAATCATTGTTAAGGACCTTTAGAACATAATTCCTCTTAAGTTTGGTTGAATTTGCTTCAGTAATTTCAGAGCAGAAGATGAAAATGTGATTTTTCCCATAGGGTCCAATGTTAAACCTACGTTACGCGCTGGCGGCCATGTTTTTTGTTGGATCGGAACGAAATGAGCAAACTTTGTGAAGGACCTTCCATACATCATTCCTGTAAAGTTTGGTTGAATTTGCTTCGGCCGATTCAGAGAAGAAGATAAAAATGTGATTTTCCCATAGGGTCCAATGTTAAACCATGTTCCGTGCTGGCGGCCATTTTTTTATGTCGGATTGGAACGAAATGAGCAATCATTGTTAAGGACCTTTAGTACATAAGTCCTATTAAGTTTGGGTGAATTTGCTTCAGTGTTTCAGAGCAGAAGATGAAAATGTGATTTTTCCCATAGGGTCCAATGTTAAACCTAAGTTCCGCGCTGGCGGCAATGTTTTTTGTCGGATCGGAACGAAATGAGCAATCATTGTTAAGGACCTTTAGTACATCATTCCTGTAAAGTTTGGTTGAATATGCTTCAGTGGTTTCAGAGCAGAAGATGAAAATGTGAAAAGTTTAACGGACGGACGACGGACGCCAAGTGATGGCAATAGCTCACACTGAGCAGAGCAGAGCAGAAGAGGAAAATGTTTTACAGGAATATCGTACTAAAGGTCCTTAACAATGATTGCTCATTTCGTTCCGATCCGACAAAAAACATGGCCGCCAGCACTGAATATGGTTTAACATTGGACCCTATGGGAAAATCACATTTTCATCTTCTGCTCTGAAACAGCTGAAGCAAATTCAACCAAACTTTACAGGAATGATGTACTAAAGGTCCTTAACAATGATTGCTCATTTCGTTCCGATCCGACAAAAAATATGACCGCCAGCAAGGAACATGGTTTAACATTGGACCCTATGGGAAAATCACATTTTCAACTTCTGCTCTGAAACAGCTGAAGCAAATTCAACCAAACTTTACAGGAATGATGTATGGAAGGTCCTTTACAAAGATTGCTCATTTCGTTCCGATCCGACAAAGAACATGGTCGCCAGCGCGGAACTTAGGTTTAACATTGGACCCTATGAGAAAAATCACATTTTCCTCTTCTGCTCTGAAACCACTGAAGCAAATTCAACCAAACTTAATAAGAATGATGTTCTTAAGGTCCTTAACAATGATTGCTCATTTCCTTCTGATCTGACGAAAAACATGGCCGCCAGTGCAGAATTAGGTTTTACATTGGATCCTATGGGAAAAATCACATTTTCATCTTCTGCTCTGAAACCACTGAAGCAAATTCAACCAAACTTTTACAGGAATATCGTACTAAAGGTCCTTAACAATGATTGCTCATTTCGTTCCGATCCGACAAAAAACATGGCCGCCAGCACTGAACATGGTTTAACATTGGACCCTATGGGAAAAATCACATTTTCCTCTTCTGCTCTGAAACCACTGACGCATATTCAACCAAACTTTACAGGAATGATGTACTAAAGGTCCTTAACAATGATTGCTCATTTCGTTCCGATCCGACAAAAAATATGACCGCCAGCACGGAACATGGTTTAACATTGGACCCTATGGGAAAATCACATTTTCATCTTCTGTTCTGAAACAGCTGACGCATATTCAACCAAACTTTACAGGAATGATGTATGGAAGGTCCTTAACAATGATTGCTCATTTTGTTCCGATCCGACAAAAAACATGGCCGCCAGCGCGGAACTTAGGTTTAACATTTGACCCTATGGGAAAAATCACATTTTCATCTTCTGCTCTGAAACCACTGAAGAAAATTCAACCTAACTTAACAAGAATGATGTACTAAAGGTCCTTAACAATTTTTGCTCATTTTCTTCCAGTCCGACAAAAAACATGGCCGCCATCACGGAACATGGTTTAACATTGGACCCTATGGGAAAATCACATTTTTCTCTTCTGATCTGAAACCACTGAAGCAAATTCAACCAAACTTTTACAGGAATGACGTACTAAAGATCCTTAACAATGATTGCTCATTTCATTCCGATCCGACAAAAAACATGGCCGCCAGCACGGAACATGGTTTAACATTGGACCCTATGGGAAAAATCACATTTTCCTCTTCTGCTCTGAAACAACTGAAGCATTTTCAACCAAACTTTACAGGAATGATGTATGGAAGGTCCTTAACAATGATTGCTCATTTCCTTCTGATCTGACGAAAAACATGGCCGCCATTGCAGAACTTAGGTTTTACATTGGACCCTATGGGAAAAATTACATTTTAATCTTCTGCTCTGAAACCACTGAAGCAAATTCAACCAAACTTTTACAGGAATGACGTACTAAAGGTCCTTAACAATGATTGCTCATTTCATTCCGATCCGACAAAAAACATGGCCGCCAGCACTGAACATGGTTTAACATTGGACCCTATGGGAAAAATCACATTTTCCTCTTCTGCTCTGAAACCACTGAAGCATATTCAACCAAACTTTATAGGAAAGATGTACTAAAGGTCCTTAACAATGATTGCTCATTTCGTTCCGATCCGACAAAAAATATGGCCGCCAGCACGGAACATGGTTTAACATTGGACCCTATGGGGAAAATCACATTTTCATCTTCTGCTCTGAATCAGCTGAAGCATATTCAACCAAACTTTACAGGAATGATGTATGGAAGGTCTTTTACAATGATTGCTCATTTTGTTCCGATCCGACAATAATACATGGTCGCCAGCGCGGAACTTAGGTTTAACATTGGACCCTATAAGAAAAATCACATTTTTATCTTCTGCTCTGAAACCACTGAAGCAAATTCAACCAAA
>MJUU01019759.1:5753-17858 GCA_002080025.1 Modiolus philippinarum
AGGTCAAACATGTCCCCATTCATAGTTACAAATCAAAGCTCCGATGGAGCTGAATCTCGAAGCCCTGAAAATCTACATGTGGCAAAACTTTGTAGTCATCCTATGTCTGCATGTATTAAGTTATTCCGTAATACGTGAAAATAATCGGATTGTGTGATTTCGCATGTTGATTTCATTGCTATGAAAATACGCAGAACACTGTCACAGGTAAACAAATGTTATTTTCATCTCCCAAATTACTGCGCGACAAGTTCTTTGATCCGAGACGCAATATAAAAAAAAGTAATTTGATAAACATGCACATTGTTTTCAATTTATTAAAACAACACTTAATTCAACTCAAGAAAATGAAGAATTATAACTTAAATACTAAATGTATACGATTTGAAAGAAACTTGCGCACTATATTTTATCGGAAGCACGGAGATCATCTTTTAGAGCTGTTAATAGGCTTGAAGCCTCATGCGGGGCACGTGATTTTTTTCTTGCCATATCTATATCTCTCCAGCCATTTCTTGGCTTCGAGATAAAAATCAATAACGAGTCGCTTAAATTGTGGAATGGTTTTGTGTTTTTCCTTTGAAGTAAAATGTACTATATATAAGATACAGATGGATTTAGGAAAGGGGAGGAGCTTAACAGGGAAACAGGATAAAAAATAAAAGTTGTCAAAAAAGCCAAAAATCATGATAAAACTATAAGTTTTGAAGTACTATCACCAAAAAATGGTCATTTTTCCAATTTTATTGAATTTCATTTTTTCTCCATTAACCCTTTCCTTCATGAAAATGGTTCCAAAAGGGCATTTTTTTGCAGAAGTAAATGGGACCAAATGTTTAGAATGCTGCAGAATTGTTGTCTTGCAAGTCAGAGTCTTGGCACTTGGCACAGTTGGACACCTGTCAGTGGTCTTTGGAAAACAGGTTCCAAAACCCTGGTACTGGTTGCCATGGAGACAGCAGGGGACCTCAAAATCGTAAAAAACTCATATTTTTTGCATTTTTTCCCTTCAAAACATATTTCAAAATTTTTTTTAAAATAAAATGTTACTTGCACATGCCCAAGCAAGGTTCAACTTCAAAATATATGTGTTGAGGAATAGCTAGCACTATTTCATGATGTAGATAAGCACCAGATTTGGTCTGGCGGCGAGGGGGGCTAACGCCCCCTTCGAACCCCCAGACAGCCCTTAAAGGGGGGACCTAGAGGCGTCCAAAGGCGTCGTTATGAAGGAAAGGGTTAAATGAATGTCACAAATGTACAATAACTGACTGTAACTCCAGTTATTGTACGCCTCTGTATCTCCAGTTATTGTACACTTTTGGAGGTCAGAATATATTTCCAAAGGAAATAATTTCCTAAAACGTAACATTTTATTAAAAAAATAACATCAAATTTTTGTGAAAACATGTAATAAAAAATTGTCTCAGCTGAAAAAAAAATAAAAAAAAACGCTGTCCGAATTTCATTCATTTTCATCTAATTTGGGTTGAAAAACGACCAGCTTGCTCAACTTTACAACCAAATCCCTTGTTCTTCAAGAAAGTCCTTTTCGCATATGCCCTTGCTTTTTAATTACAGCAATTACCCACATATAATGAGATACACGTATCTCGGTAGATATTTAGCGCCATTCTGCCTTCGAATCCATACTGAATTTATCCATCTAGTGCATGTGCATGTCAGTGTGGCGCTACTCTCTCTCTCTATTTATTGAAAACGTTGACGGTTCAGTTAGTTTATCCTTTTGTGTTCATATCTCTTTTTAACTCTTCTGTCATCCATGTTCAGGGCATAATCAATGTTCGTTTCCCTTGTCTTTTCCATTGTTTCAAATGTACCTAGAATACCCATATACTGGTTTACTGTTGAAAAAAAAGTTAATGTTCAATTCTGTATTTTCGGCAATCTGTGTGCTAAATCAACAACAGATAAACTTATTTACTGCTTTCATTATCTGAAGTATTTCAATCTCACGACGGCATTTTAAAATCTACCCTTCTTCTGTGTTGGAAAGCTCTAAAAATTCAACGTCTGTCCTAGTGTGATTCATTGTATGAAACCACTGCATCTTAGAATAAAGTAACACCCAACGTGTTGAGAATTTCCCAAAATATCTTTACCTAACGACTTGCTGTTTTTTCATTGGACCATTCCACAAATCATTTACAGAACATGTGATTATCTGTATCAGGTTTACAATGAAGGGGCGTGGAAATCATCTCGTTCTGACGGACTCGATGATTTCCACGCCCCTTCATTGTAAATCTGATACAGATACACACTTGTTCTGTAAATATAACATAGTGTAGTAAATGTTTCGGAGCATTCAAAATACAAACATCGCTATTTAGTGGAGCGGCGAGGAGGCAAATTTTCAAAATTTAAATTACCCGAAAGCCCCATGGACTTTTATTATCTTAAACGAAAGTGTAATGTTTGTTCTTTCAGAAAATGGCTGTCGTCGCTATCTGACATGGTCCAAACATACTTTATTTAAGGGTCAAAGGTCATAGCCCTGAGAGCTGTATTTTAAGTTTGCCGGGGTATAACTTAGTAATATTTTGACATACTTTTCAGATATTTGGCAAATAAGTGTATCACAAAAAAGTTTAATATTTGGTACCATTTGACTTTCATATGACATTCACCTTTGACCTTGAGGTCAAATAATTGTTTTCAAGTAAAGGATTTTCCAATACACAAATACATTGCACTAGAAGTTGTCGTATTTAAACCGAATTTTGAATGCATTAAAGTGCGATCTGTGCTGCTATAGCTTTCATTGAATTTGTCAAATAAGGCATTTTTTCTCGCAGTGAATAGATTGGTACAAAGTTGACTAAGAACAAGGTATTTGACACACGTTTTTACTATTGTACACGGTGTCTGCAACAATTATGACTCCTGTTAGTCATTGACATTGAAGATTAATTCAAAATTAAGTTTCCTCATAATATTTTTGGTGTGTGTGTGTTGGGGGGGGGGGCAAACTTACGTTTGACATTCACAAAAACACAAAGTACAACATATGAATCAATGGTTACATTTTGTTGACATCGAATGAGCTCAAGGTAATTTTTGATAATAGTTATCTTTTATTTTTACCTTTTAAAGTATATGACTTTATTGCGTGCTGTTAAACCTCTACGCGATCTTCATATTTAAGTTAAAAAAAGCTAGGTTTTCTAGAAACAAAATCTGCTTGGTTCATACTTGTTAAGTTAAGAACTGCTTGTTATTCACATGAACAGGGCATCTTTTTGTGTAAAATACACAAAGTAATTCGTAAAGAGAAAAAAACCGAAAACACATTGGCCCATTGGAAAAAATAAAGAACACGAAGTCAAAGGACATTAAATGTGTGAGATCAAGTAGTGCTTTATGCCAAGCAATGACAGTTTCCATTTTAAAATAAAACAGATGCAACGTATCACTTTTAATTAAAGAAAAATCAGCCATAGACAAAAGCCCATCAACTACATGTAAATGCTTGTCCAGGTAGGATCCAGACAATTTGAAAAGAGGGGTTCAAATTCGAAGTGAAATGATATTTCACCGAGTGGCACGAGGCTCGAAACATTTTGGGGGTATTTCGTAGTCAAACATCAAGATATTCATTCAAAATACATGATTGTGCAAACGGGGGGGGGGGGGGGTACCAACCCCCGGAACCTTCAGTTGGATGCACCAATGATGTCAATGTCGTAATCAAAACTATAATTTTTATACATAATATGCTTTCTCCCAAATTGTAACAAAACGTTCTATACTTGACAAACTCTGTTATAAGAAAGTACATTTTTAAAACAGAAAACGACAATAAAAGCAAACACACAGAATTTAGATAGGTTCTCAACTTTGAAAATGCGCACAAAAGCACAACAGGACGCAATGGCATATCTTGTTGGATTTTCTTCTGTTAACAATTTCCCACCAAACACCTTTTGGCGCAATATTTAGCAATTTACAATGAAATATTAGCATTTTGGATGTTTTATGATTTCAGGAAATTTCAGTTTTCTGGGGTAATTAATTTAAGTGATGACATATATTTTGTGAAGTGAAGCTGTTTTCATCTTTTAGAACGCTTTGTCGTTTCAAGTTTTTGCTTAGTATAGCAGAGCTGGACTCCGATTTGACGCAACAAGTACATTTCCGCATTTTCATATCTAAACTATACGAACACACCCAATACTCAAACACACCCTTTAGTTAATTACACCTTTTTTATATAGGTGAGCAAATAAAAACACTATAAACATCTGTCACGTATTCATACACCAAACACATAGAAATATTGTTGAAATATCATTCAAAACAGACTGCCTGGTAAAGGGTAAATTATAAAATTATGACCAAATCGGCACAACACTGTTCAAATACGGGAAGAAAATATCTGCAAAACACAACTTTTGATAAAAAATTTAACGTGGAAAAATGATGCATTCTGGAAACAAATACGCCAATAGTTACGCGAAACAATTGTCAAATCAGTTATGAGACATAATTAACAAATATGTAAAAGATTAAAAGGTAGGTGATAAAAAACATCAATTTTAATGCTTAATTTTACCAAGTTTGTAAACGGTCGTACTGGGCTATGTTTAAACTTATAAGGGTGTATTGATGCATAATTAAGTACACTATTACCTGATGTTTGTTTCTTTTGTATTGAGTTTCAAGAATAACTGGTGAATTCAATAAAATTTCGTTCAAAGCCGTCCCGTGTGTATATTGAAGAGCAGGGTAACGTCAAAAGTCGCCATTTTTTACGTCATAGGGACCACAAATTAACGCGACGACAGGCATTTTCTGAGAGTTGAGATGTTGATAAATGATTTTAAGCAATAAAATTCCATGGGGCTTTTGGGTAATTTAAACTCGTTAAATAAGCGACTTTTTACATTTCCGCCGCTCCACTTATTTGTTCGTTCGAATTTTCGCACAAATTAGTTATCAAGCGCAATTTGGCCAGTTACAGCGATTTTAAAGACTGAAAACTTCTTAAAAGGCTCTCGCTTTGCGGTCGCCTTTTAAGAAGTTTTTACGCCTTTAAAATCGCAATAAGTGGCCAAATGCGCTTGATAATATATAAAAGCAATGAAATCAACATGCGAAATCACACAATCCGATTATTTCCACGTATTACGGACTATAACTTAATACATGCAGACGTATGCAGTAGTTCTTTGGATGACTACGAAGTTTTGCCACATGTAAAATTTCAGGGCTTCGAGATTCAGCTCCATCGGAGCTTTGATTTTAAGATGTCACTATGATATATTTTTAATTTTATCTTTTTATTGGTTATATATCTCGCACATAAACTAATGCACATACATCACGACAGAAATACAAAACAAGATACTGCATGGGCTAAAACAAAGAATAAAAGAAAACACAGGAATAAAAACTCAAATGAGAAACTGTGACAAAACACTTTAAATCTAAACACTGGGTTTTACATCTTGCTTAGGACAACCTAAACCGTGATCTAAGACAGAAAAATAGAAAAGCAAGAAAACAATAGAAAATAGTTATTAGTATAGTCGGCGATGCTTTCTATGAAAGTGTTGTCGCGGCTGTCATAAACATTTACATAGACATACAAATGCAAACTTTCTGTTATTCTCAAACGAACTACACAAAACCGTGATTCAAGACAGAAAATCAAACAAAAAAGCAGGAAAATAATAGAAAATAATAATATTACAGTGGCCGCGGGTCGGCGGTGTTCGGTGGTGTTCGACGGTGACCCTTTGCACACCCATACCAAGAGTTCAAATATTTGTGAAACACTTATGACCAAGGAAAACCGGACCAAAAACAAAACATGCATTTATACTCTCAAGTAGCAGTTGAAAATAGTCAGAAGTAGGGCCATTTAGAAGTGTATTCTGTTCCTTTGTCGGGTAAGTCTCAAAATATGCTCAATCGTGTAATGTGGTCTCTGGTAAATGCATTTTCATGGAATAAAATCAATGTCACACTTTTATGTTTTCTTACATGTTAGCATGCAGTCGCACACGGCTGCAAATGGCATTTTATATCTTTTTAGCCATTTAACAGTGTTTGGGGGAGAAGACACCGATGACCAAAATCATTTTTTTTTGTTGAGAGTGTATAAACATTTGCCTTTCGAAATAGTAGTTAGTTTAGTTTGATTCTGAAGGTCATATATAATGAAGTGTCTAAAAAAATTCCCGTTCAGAATTTGTCAAAATCGCATTCAAATGATAAATTCATTGGGTGAAATTTTTTATCTATAAATATAAAAATTCATTTGAATGGTATTGTCGCCAGATGCAGCCTTTTCGCCTTTCCTCCTTCCACTTTCTACAGAGCGAAAACTCGAAAACGCGAAATGGAGAAGGCGAATTTCACCTTATGTTCTCGCGTTTTCGCCTTCTCGATTTAGCCTTTTCGCTTTCTGATTTCTCGTTTTCGCATTTTCGCTCTTTTTGCTTTTTGCGTTTTTGCGTTTTCGCATACTCGCCTTTTCCGGCAATTTCGCGTTTTTGCGTTTTCGCTCTGTGGAAAGTGAAAGAAGAAAAGGCGAAAAAGCCAACACGCGAAATGACCGCATCTTGCCACCACACCTGTCTCGATTAAGTTGTGTGCATATCCAGGTAATTTGAAAAAGGGGGGATTCCAAATAGAAGTTAAAGAAAATATGGCCGAGCGGAGCGAGGCGCGAAAATTTTTGGGTGTTTTTCTTAGTAAAACACGAGGATATTCATTAAAAAATACATGATTGACCAGAAAAAGGGGAGTCCCAACCCCTGGACCCCCCTTGGAATCGCCAATGATATCCTTTCAAAACGGTTATCCCACATTGCAGTCAAAACCTCTTGCTATTGCGTACAACCTATGCCAGGTTTTATCGTACAGTAAATATCAGAAGGCATTCACAAGACTTCCTCTCAGAAGAATAAAGAAATACTTGAATCACAAGACGATAGTTCTTTTATATAATGCATATATTCTTCCCCATTTTGATTATTTTTGTTCAGTTTGGGGGAACTGTAGTAAATATCTGATTGAAAGCCTACTAAAAATTACAAAAAGAGCTGCAAAAATTATATTAGATGAACACGATTTTACAAAACCATCTAGCGAACTATTTGAAGAATGTGGCATCGTTCCAATAACAAAACGAATACTTTACCACAAGGCATTATTGGTGTGTAAATCTAAAAACAAAATAGCCCCAGAATACCTATCAAATCTACTTGTTTCTGCAAGAGACAATGGAATTGTCATCATCAGACAATTTTCTTGTCCCAAAACCAAGTACGGAAATATACAAAACAAGCTTCTCTTTTAGTGTACCAAAAGTATGGAACTCTCAACCGAATGCCATCAAAAACTCGAAAATTGTTCATGAATACAGCCTCTCTTTTAGTGTACCAAAAGTATGGAACTCTCAACCGAATGCCATCAAAAACTCGAAAATTGTTCATGAATTCAAAAATGTTTATAAACTGTAAAATTTCTAATAGATTGTATTATTTTTGCTATTAAGCTAATTATTGTGTATATTACTTGTATATTGATATGTTATTGTTTTCTTTATATTTGCTGATATCTATATGTATATATATATATATATTTGTGTTTGTTATAAAGAGAGCCTTATTGAAAATTGGTTCAATCCAAATAAATTACCACCCTTATTAAGCTGAGTTCTCGGCGAACAGTTTAGGTAAGAAGAGTTCGCATATAATTGGTTTAGTCCGGTTGGATAATGTTAAGTCCGGTTGGATAATGTTAAGCCCGGTTGAGAAAAACGTAAACAAATTTCTTATTTTATGTAACATTGGATAACGTTTTGTCCCGGTTCAGGATAATGTTTATGTACGGTTTTTGATATTTGAACATTACCTTTACCTAAACGTTACTAAGCTCAATAGGGGTGTTTACTCTCTCTATAAATGAAGATATTTATTATCCCCGCACTTTCGAATGAAAGTCGATGTCTGTCCGTCTGTCCACCCGTCCGTCCGTCTGTCCGTCCGTCACAAATCCTTGCGACGCGAACTCCTCCTACATTTTTGGAATTAGGGTTTTAATTTTGTTATAGAACTGTTGCATATATGCTGAAGATGCGCAATAAGCTTTCGGATTTTTTATATTTGTCTTGGTGCAAACAAGAGGCCACAAGATGTCCATTTTGACACATGTGGCATGCGACGCGAACTCCTCCTACATTTTTGGATTTAGGGTTTTAATTTTGTTGTAGAATTGTTGTATATAGTCTGTAGATGCGCAATAAGCTTTCGGATTTTTTATATTTATCTTGATGCAAACAAGAGACCCCAAGATGTCGTTTTGACAAAGACTACAAAATGTGGATTGTGACACATATGGCATGCGACGCAAACTCATCCTACATTTTTGGATTTATGGATTTAATCTTGTTGCAGAAGTGTTGCACATAGTCTGTAGATGCGCAAAAAGCTTTCAGAATTTTGATTTCGGTTCCAACTTTGGTAAATTTCCTGAAAATGTCAGACTGATATTTTTGGACATTTTGGCATATAATCTTATATTTTGGCAAGTGAAATCTTAGAATTCGAAAATGTGATTCCAATTTTGGTAAATATCCTGAAAGTCTCAAAGACCACTTATTTTTTGGAATTCTACCTAGCAACCATACTTTTAGCATCTGTTTTGATAAGGTTAATCATTTTCACCCATTGGATTTCAAAAATATTTGATTCCAATTTTGGTAAATTTCCTGAAAGTGTCAAAGACCACTCATTTTTTCGATTTCTACCTAGCAACAATACTGTTAGGATTTGTTTCCATTAGGGCATAATTTTCACCAATTTATTTTGAAAAATATTTGATTCCAATTTTTGTAAATTTCCTGAAATTGTCAAAGACCGCTAATTTTGGAATTCTACATTGAAACTTTGTTAGAATTAGAAGAAACATTTCACCAATTTGATTTCCAAAATATATGATCCCAAGTTTGGTAAAATTCCTGAAAGTCTCAAAGACTACTTATTTTTTTTGGAATTCTGCCTAACAACCATATATTCTTTAATTCCTTATGGTAAAAATAGTGACTGTCAATAGTTTAATTTAAAAAATGTTAAGAAAAATTATACCCACGGTATATAGCTGTTTTCTGTGTCAAACAGGGGGTACGGGGATCACTGTCATTTCCGACACTGTCATTTGTCTAGTTTATTTATTTATTTATTTATTTATTTATTTATTTATTTATTTATCACACAGATATCAAAGGAATTGATTCCAACCAGCACCTTGATTTCAAATTAATCAAATAGTCTTTTGCTTACATTATTCCAAATGGACTTACTACTGTCGAGCGCTGGAGAGTCGGACCCCGTATGAATTTTCTTAACAGCATTTGTGTCTTTCAAACATGCATAGAACCACCTTTGTTTTATCATTACCGCAGCCATGATTTATAAGGAACTGATTTGGTTTGGTTCAAATTTATCAAATGCCGCTCAACATCTCTCTCCAACTCAGAAATTTATAAACAGCCAGAGGAAATCATTTGCATATATTTTCCGTAAACTGCAGTTTGGTAATAACACCCGTTCTTACAAAACTTGCCTTGAATGCATGCATCAAGCTTTTATTTCTCAGACGCCAAAAAGGGGTGCTCGAATATTTACAAAATACAATAAAAGGGCAAAGAATGTTAGCAGTGAGTATTGAACATAAATTAAGGTGTTTACTTATACTCATTAATGAGTTAGGAAGATAGTCATATGACTGCATTGTTAATACTGAATCATACAAATAGTCTTTTGCTTACATTATTCCAAATGGACTTACTACTGTCGAGCGCTGGAGAGTCGGACCCCGTATGAATTTTCTTAACAGCATTTGTGTCTTTCAAACATGCATAGAACCACCTTTGTTTTATCATTACCGCGAGCCATAATTTATAAGGAACTGCTTTGGTTTGGTTCAAATTTATCAAATGCCGCTCAACATCTCTCTCCAACTCAGAAATTTATAAGAAGCCGGAGGAAATCATTTGCATATATTTTCCGTAAACTGCAGTTTGCTAATAACACCCGTTCTTACAAAACTTGCCTTGAATGCATGCAAGCTTTTATTTCTAAGACTTCAGAAAAGGGTGCTCGAATAATTACTAAATACAATAAAAAGGCGAAGAATGTAAGCAGTGAGTATTAAACATAAATTAAGGTGTGTACTTACTCATTAACGAGTAAGGAAGATAGTAATATGATTGCATTGTTAATATTGAATCATAGTCAGTACAAATTTACAGAATTAAGCTAAATTATATATAACATTGACAGAATTAGAATTCAACAATTAAAAAATCTTATCCTTCAGAGTTATTAGAAGCAACACAAGATGTCCATATATAAAAAGGTATCAAGTATACATGTATGCTCAAAATGTTTTGAACACATTAAAAATACCTTCTTCCAAAATCAAAATAGTGCAATGTTTGGCCCGGTCGTATAAGGGCACTAAGGGCACTAAGTGCCATTTAGATGGTCGCCCGTTAGCTCGATATCGATTTGTGGCCGTATTACAAAAGTCGCTAGCTAGAGCAGGATTTCAAAATAAAGACTTCAGTTCCCATTCGTTTAGAATAGGTCGGGCAACGAATTTATCTATAGATGGGATAAAAGATTCAGAAATTATGAGATTGGGACGATGGAAGTCGAATGCATATTAGACTTACATAAGAACCAATGTGTAATATTTATTCCGAAATAAGTTAATGGGTTTTAAATTGTGTTTAATAGGTAGATTGGAATACATTTGGATTGTTGGATCCTCATTGATAAAAAATGCTTTTATCGCATCAAGACGACGCCCTGGTGGTATACACTTTGGTCTCCAAAGATTGAATTATAATGTTTGGTGGCATGGTTCTTGATCAGTTGAGGGGTCAAATTAGAATTATGACAGAACTAGAAAATCCACCCAAAATCCTGATTTTACACATATCTGGTAATGATATTGGCAAGAAAAATGGGTGTTGTTTAATTCATCAATTGAAACTTATAGTTCGAATTTTAACTCGCTATCTTCCTGAAACAAAAGTAGCATGGTCCAAAAATTTTGCCCCGCTTCAAATGGCGTTATTCTAAAAACAATAAAGCCATGGAGAAAACACGTTACAGAATAAATAATGCCATTGCCTCTTATGTTTTGAAGAAGGGATGCTATTTGCAGGTATCCCGAGTTGCGATCTGCAACTCTTTATAAAGACGATGGTGTGCATCTTACTGAGGTTGGCAACAACATATTTTTAAATACAATTCAAGGGGGCAATTGAAGAATTTATAGTGCGTCCAGATAGGGGTTGTACGTTTCCTAATCACAGATTTGATTAAGTTGTGACTGAGCTACTGGGTTTAAACCTTTAAAAGTGAACAGAAGTCAATAATTTAGCCAATACTTATGAAAATTGAAATTTGTACAAAAAGCAAGTTTTGAGATTAATTTTGAGTTATTATGCCTAAGAATGGCTTTGAGATTTTTGTTTTCAAGATATACAAAATTTAAATTTTGCGGTAATTGGTACACAGCGGATGCAGCTCACCCCATTTGAATGGCGGTTGACAGTGCCTTCTCTTGTATACGAATGCCCTGTCAATCTGGCAACTTCGCTGAATTCTAGAGACTAACTTTGTTAGGGATTTTTAGACCTACCACCTGTGATACCACGGCGATTCAAAATTTATTTCCATACATATTTGAGTTACCATAATTTGTGGTAACGTATATCACATTTTGGTTGCCATATCAGCAATTTGCGGTAACCACCAACTATTTTATGACAAATTGGCTTGCGATCTGCAGGCGAACTAATATTTTATATATGATATATTGTGACAATTGGACTGCGATCTGCAGTTTCTTATATAAAGATATTTCATATTATTGTAACAAAAAATAATATACAAATATTAAATACTGTGGCCCATACCGCCAATATTATTGTCTAGTTTTATTTACGCATCATAGATAATTAACTCATATTTGATGTGTGCAAAATTTATTTCAGTTTTAAAGGATTTATACAGCTACGACCAAACATTAACAATTGTTAATAAATAAAATGATAAA
>MJUU01019759.1:19367-29651 GCA_002080025.1 Modiolus philippinarum
TTCATGCCATATTTCTTATAAATGCATTCAGAAGTTCTATAGAAGGAGATCTTTGTATGTATTTCTCATAGGGTCCAATTCAGAAAATTCCCCGCTGGCAACCATGTTTGGTGACAATTCGACAACAGAGTAAAACATTTGGTCATGGACCTGAAGAACATATTTTTTGCAAGGGACAATCTAACACTTTTGTGGCAAAGTTTAGTTCTGATTGTCTCAGCACTTTCAGAGGAGAAGATCTTTGAATGTCTTTGCCAAAAGGGCCCAATGTTAAAACTATGCTCCCCGCTAGCGGCCATCTTGGATATAGCAGTGGCCTGAAAAACACACATTTTTTTGCAGAGTACACCCTTAAGACTATCGTTGCCAAGTTTGGTACAAGTTGTCTCAGCAGCTTCGGAGAGGAAGATCTTTGAAAGTGTTTCCCTAAGATCCAATGTTAAAATTATTTTCCCTGCTGGTGGCAGTCTTTGATATAGCACAGATACGAAAAACAACGTTTTTGTTTTTTGCAGAGGACCACATAAAGACTATTTTGGCCAAGGTATTTTCCAATCAGCTCAGCAGATTCAGATGAGAAAATCTTTGAATATTTTTTCCCATTAGGTCTAATATTTAAACAGTGTTCCCCACTGGCAGCCACCTTGGATACAGCGCTGACCTGAAAAACAACTTTTTTTGCAGGGGGGTCACCTTCGGACTACTATGGCCAAGTTTGGTTCCCATTGGCTCAGTAGTTTCGGAAGAGATCTCTTAATGTGTATTCCAATAGGGTCCAATGTTAAAACTATGTTCCCCGCTTGCAGCCATTTTGGATACAGCGCTGACCTGAAAAACAACTTTTTTGCAGGGGGACCATTGTGGCCAGGTTTGTTTCCAATTGGCCCAGTAGTTTCAGATGAGAAGATCTTCAAAGAAAAGTTTACGCCAGACGGACGAATTTTGGAATGAACTCATCCCTCTCATCTTACTGAACATTTATACAAAGTTGCGGTAAATTCTGCAATATAGTTCTTAGATATTTAATCCTAAGTTTATTGGAGGAAGAGTAATAATAATAATAATAATAATAATAATAATAATAATAATAATAATAATAATAATAATAATAATAAGAAGAAGAAGAAGAAGAAGAAGAAGAAGGAGACTGCGTCTTGGATGACATAAAAAAAAAATAAAGAAAACAGAACAATATCGCTTACCTTCCCATCGACATAAATACGAAAAGGAATAAAAAAAGAAGAAGTCGCACTAATATATGATTTTTAGCAAGAACATGCTGATAAATTTCAATTCTTGCAAATATCATTTTTAAGGAAGTACGGAAATCCTTTGTGATTTAAGCATGGATACATCAATATAATGCACTGGATGAAATAGAAAACGGGGTTTTGGAGATGAGGGGGTTATGATTAGAGGAATTTAATACAGTGTTGAGAAGTGGGAGGATGGCAGCCGCGGGAGATTAAAAAAGTGGGCTTAGATTTCGGAAAAAGAAGTTGTGAGATTTGAATCGGAGGTTATTAAAGTGGATAAAAAGAAGGTGGAAGAGTATGAATACCTGTTCACCCCTATTCATAGCTAACCCGTATTTACTTTTCTAACTAAGTCAGTCCGGGAAGTCAGTGAACCCGTTTTCTCAATATTTCAGAAAAATGAAATTTTTGTACTGATAAATAATGATATGAAAGAAAATAAATAAAAAAATGAGAAAACTCGAATTCACAATGGGGAAATACTAATCGCACTGCCGTATACATGTAACCTAGGAGTCAACAAACATATAACCTTAAGGGTTTTATGGTTTTCATACCCTGCCGTAAAGTCGTAGGGTAAAATGTAAAAACCTGGGTTATGTGTCCGTTCTTTAGTTCTTCTGTCCGTTTTTCCCTCCGTTTCCGTCGAAGATTTCCCCATGATAACATGTTTAAGAAATAACGTTGCAGCTTAAACTTGGTTTTAGTTCTTTAAAACAAAAGTCATGCCATGTCTGAGTTAAGCTCAAAGGTATAGTTGGTTCTAGGATTATGCCCTTTAAAGTTTCATTTTTTACTATCCTCACAATAACTTTTGAACGAAGCTGTTTACAACTGAACATTCTGCACTCTATCAACACTTTTTTGAAAATGTTTATGGTCATAACATTGTTCACAGGCCTAAAATGTAAGAAAAACATGACACCAAAGTGATAAATGTGATTAATTATAATCAAATGGCATGATTACTATATGAGTTCGGGATTGCCACTTCCCAGTTATAATCTGTTGTCAGTGATAACTATATCTGTTGTTTGTGATAGCCAAAAAAAGTGTTACCTCTGAAATAAAATGACGATTTCGTCCATATGAGAAGGTAAATGAATGACATTTTTTTATATATAATAAATGAAGACCTATATTTTTTATATGTATTAAAATACTAAAGCTAATTTCCGTATTATTGCAAAACTAAACTATTTTTCGGACGATCCCGTGAATAATCTTTAAAAATGTACTTTAATTCAGCGAAAACTCCCGATCTATGATACTTCATACAGTATAGTATTTGACTCATATGTTAACCTATACATATAAAATAAATAGCAAAAACAATGGAAAGGTTCAATGGGATATAAACAAAATTATGATACAACAAAAGACTTACGGTATGTCACTGCAAACTTGTTAACATATCTGTAGATGTGATAGCCACTGTAGATGGGATTGCCGGTAATAGGGTGTGTTTATGGTCAGCCCATCTCAACGAGTTTTTATAATCTGACCTTTTGGCAATAGCGCGGCACAATATGTCTCTTTGAAATCATTCGTCTTCACTACTTGTACCCCAGGGCCAAGTACAACCAAGATTAATTGATATTTGTCATACGAATTGATTATTGCGTATGTGCCTGATCAATATTGCGTATGTGCCTGATCAATACTGCATATATGCCAATATTACATACGGAATAAGTTCCTATTGATCTCATTGGCTAATACGCTCACGTGATTTTAAGAATATTCAGTATATTGACGCCGTGTTTCTATTTTTAAGTATATTGACGCTATGTTTCTATTTTTAGTTTTATTGACGCTACATGTCTGGTTGGACTTTAAAGTTTTTCACTTAGAAAAGGTCTTATGAAAAGATATTTTAATAAATATTGGAAAACGCTTTACAAATTAATGGGAGTTTCCGCCGGGGAAATAAAAGAGGATATTAAATGTTTTTACAGAGCAGCCACTGAAATCTATAACAGTTGTCACATGTTTTTTATTGCACACTTCACGTAAATACGCTTATAAAAAGGCTTACTTGTTTGTTTTTTTATTTGCAAATATAAGAGAAATGTCAGCATTTATTTATCCTATGAGCACTTATGTAATAACCCATTCTAGATGATAGCAGATCCACACCCGCTTTCAAATAAAGGTTCTATTTCTAATTAAATTCCGATGTATTGACAAAATTTTCTTCCGCAAAAATGTAATGAGATACCATAAAACTACATATGTAATATAAAAATGATGGACTTTTCACTCTGTCAATATGTTAAATATGGACCTGTTAGGAATATATTGACCTCGGACTTCGTCCTCGGTCAATATAAACCTAACAGGTCCATATATAACATATTGACTTCGTAAAAAGTCCATAATTGATAAATGTATTGAATATTGCGTATGTGCCTGGTCAATATTGCATATGTGCCAATGAATTAAATATTGCTTATGTTCCAATGAACTGAATATTGCTTATGTGTCAATGAATTGAATACTGCTTATATGTCCCAATTAACTGAATATAACTTGTGTGCCAATGTTAATTCATGCGTTTCTTACTATCAGACCGAGAATATCGGGGCCACTGTTTCGCCATTTAGATGGTCGCCCGTTAACTCGATATCAATTTGTGGCCGTATTACAAAAGTCGCTAGCTAGAGCAGGATTTCAAAATAAAGGCTTCAGTTCCCATTCGTTTAGAATAGGTCGGGCAACGAATTTATCTATAGATGGGATAAAAGATTCAGAAATTATGAGATTGGGACGATGGAAGTCGAATGCATATAAAACTTACATAAGAACCAATGTGTAATATTTATTCCGAAATAAGTTAATGGGTTTTAAATTGTGTTTAATAGGTAGATTGGAATACATTTGGATTGTTGGATCCTCATTGATAAAAAATGCTTTTATCGCATCAAGACGACGCCCTGGTGGTATACACTTTGGTCTCCAAAGATTGAATTATAATGTTTGGTGGCAAGGAAAGAGTGGCATGGTTCTTGATCAGTTGAGGGGTCAAATTAGAATTATGACAGAACTAGAAAATCCACCAAAAATCCTGATTTTACACATATCTGGTAATGATATTGGCAAGAAAAATGGGTGTTGTTTAATTCATCAGTTGAAACTTATAGTTCGAATTTTAACTCGCTATCTTCCTGAAACATGGTCCCAAAATTTTGCCCCGCTTCAAATGGCGTTATTCTAAAAACAATAAAGCCATGGAGAAAACACGTTACAGGATAAATAATGCCATTGCCTCTTATGTTTTGAAGAAGGGAGGCTATTTGCAGGTATCCCGAGTTGCGATCTGCAACTCTTTATAAAGACGATTGTGTGCATCTTACTGTGGTTGGCCGTGAACAACATATTTTTAAATACAATTCAAGGGGGCAATTGAAGAATTTATAGTGCGTCCAGATGGGGGTTGTACGTTTCCTAATCACAGATTTGATTGAGTTGTGACTGAGCTAATCAGTTTAAACCTTTAAAAGTGAACAGAAGTCAATAATTTAGCCAATACTTATGAAAATTGAAATTTGTACAAAAAGCAAGTTTTGAGATTAATTTTGAGTTATTATGCCTAAGAATGGCTTTGAGATTTTTGTTTTCACGGTATACAAAATTTAAATTTTGCGGTAATGGGTACACAGCGGATGCAGCTCACCCCCATTTGAATGGCGGTTGACAGTGCCTTCTCTTGTATACGAATGCCCTGTCAATCTGGCAAATTTGCTGCATTCTAGAGACTAGACCTACCACCTGTGATACCACGGTGATTCATAATTTATTTTCATACATATTTGAATTTCCATAATTTGTGGTAACGTATATCACATTTTGGTTGCCATATCAGCAATTTGCGGTAACCACCAACTATTTTATGACAAATTGGCTTGCGATCTGCAGGCGAACTAATATTTTATATATGATATATTGTGACAATTGGACTGCGATCTGCAGTTTCTTATATAAAGATATTTCATATTATTGTAACAAAAATAATATACAAATATTAAATACTGTGGCCCATACCGCCAATATTATTGTCTAGTTTTATTTACGCATCATAGATAATTAACTCATGTTTGATGTGTGCAAAATTTATTTCAGTTTTAAAGGATTTATACAGCTACGACCAAACATTAAAAATTGTTAATAAATAAAATGATAAATTAAGTAAATTTCATGTATATTTTTATTTGTATAGAAAACTACAAGAGAGGGTGATGTCATCACTTTATGTTTAATCGTTATATTAATTGATTGGCACATCCATAGGGTTGACGTTGAGCATCATTTTCTATTCCGTCGATTGATTTTTAGCTGTTGTGCTAGTGTTTTCCCCATAATTGTTTGAATATTCTTTTTTAACGTCCGGAGTGTATATGTGTTTATTGAGAGCCATATTATGACGCTTTTGTCAATTTTTGTTTACATATGGTCAAGTATAATAAAGTTGGTGTTTTTATCTATCCAAGAAACAAATTTTTGCCAATCCATTAAATTTCATTACAAAAAGAAAAAACGATTTCCCGTGTCGAAAAACATGCCTTTCCCGTTTTTCCGATCGCATTTTCGCCCAGATTGCCTGAAAAATAAGACAATCCTAACTTGGACAATCACTTGGTGTGTTTTTTCTGAATCCTTGCAGTCAACGTCGATTTATACTTCGATTACGACAGAATTTTTCGTCGCAAGATAAATTATAGCGACTATTTGCCGAACGCGCGACATAGCTTCGTTTTTTATCCGATTTATCCGTTTTTTATCCGATTTCTATGTACATTTTTAGTTGCGGTCCAATAATTAGTTCCCTGTCGTCACAATAGATAACCAGGAGTTCTCCTCTTGGATTTTTGTTACAGAAGCAAATGTCCTGCTGATGCTACAAGTCTTGACTATATCGTAAACTATCCCCAAATTCCGGGCTTATCTATAAGAACTGAAGAAAATATCTAATGCATCATGAAATTAATTTTTACCTGTAAAGACTGTAAAAATCTAAGTTTTCGCAAAGCGAAAAGGTCAGAAAAATAAAAAATCTGTAATTTCAGAGAAATATTGAGAACATTCGTTTGCTTGGGTGGTCATATAGTAGTTTGGGGTTTAGTGATGGCAGCTTCTCATATAATCCTCTACCCCTTTCACTGATGGTCCATCTTTCCTGTCATTTTATGTCTGTATTCATTTCTGTCCCTCCCTCTTTTGATGTCTTGCAGTGTTAATATGTTATTCTCTGGTGATCTCTGGTGGTAAAGTGCGAGCTTCCTCTGTGGCCCCTAGCTTTAGCAAGTATGTCTGCCTCGTCATTTCCTGCTTTTCCTTGGGCTCATTCCTTCATGCCCTATTTCCATAAGATGTTTGTGGTGACTTCTTTCAATCTGAGGTCTTCAATAAGTTGCGTAATCCCTGATGACATTTTTATACTGTTTGGCTGTGTATTTAACACAAGTAGTCCTACTGTACACTGACTTTTTGAGACGATCTTGAGAGAGTGAATTGACTGCTGTAGGTTTTATTTTATTGCATATTCCATTACCAGGAACACAGCTACTAGTGCTGCCAGTAGAATAGAGCCTCCGTCTGGGCTACTGGTTTGTGCAGCTTTACTGCTGGCTTGGTATGCTCGGAATAATGGCACTTGCATAGTGCTGTCTGCTCTGTTGTCCTTGATTTGACACCCCAGCTTTATTGTTCCAATATGTCGGGCTGTTATACAACATTTAAATTATACAAATTATGACGGGATTGGTGGTTCCAGTTTCTTAGTTCATATCATGTTCTTGATTTGATTTGATTTGCTCACAAATTTGGAACAGCTTACTATATGATTTGAAAGTTTGCAAATCAATTAAACAGTTTAAAGAAAAATGTTATGCCTACTTCTTAAATGATAATAAATTGCAAAATACTAGAACAAGTATATATGAATCTTAATCAAATACAATTGAATTGTTTTATACACCTTATATGGCAAACTGTTTGTATATATTATATATTATTTTATGATTTATGCTTGTATTTGAGGACCCCCAGGAAGATTAGTTTCGGCTAATGGGGTTATCCTCTTGAAATAAAGATTTTTTATTTATTTATTTATTTATTTTTTGATGCATTCCCGAATGTCGTAGGCGTTCTGTAAAAATTTTCGCTTCCTTGATATTTCTTATTGGTTGATCTGTTTACTATGTGTGTACATGATTTTTACAATATGTCTTTTCAAAAGAAATTGATCCGCACTTCGTTTTGGCATTTAGATACAATGAAACAGTTCCGGTTATCAACCTGTGGTAGAATTGGCTACTTGGAGTTATCTTTCATAAAATTCTGGGTCTTTAATTATTACATTTATGAAAAAATCATTTTAATTTTTGTCCCGATTTTTGTACTTTACCATGTTAAATAACATCAGAGACATATATCTCTGCATATATATTTGTTGAATAAAATAATTTATATATATAATGGTCCTGATCTTAATTTATATTTATAGAATTTACAGGATAGTTTAATTTTGAATACTCATTAAAATATTTATCGCACTCAAAACGCTATGCGTTTTTCTTGTGATAAATATTTTAATTCGTAAATGCGGTGCTACATATATTGCATAAGCCTCTTTTTGCCACCAAAAACATTCCTTTTTTGTTTTAGCGGTGCGGAGAAAAACCTAAGTGGTACAAAAGTATTTGAAAATGGCGTCAAATGACGTCATGCTCGGGATCTCAATACCCAATTTTATCATTGAAGCAAATGAAGTGCTTTATTACTTCCGGTTAACACTGCAAGAAAGTGCTGGAGAATTATTTGTTCTTTATTTGCAGTTTGAAAGGGCTAGTCAGATATATTTTATATGTTTGGATAGACTTATTTATGCATTGTTATTCAAAAATAATATCAAAACAATTTAAAGGATAATTTGGTTTCAAAAATCACTGAAAGTTGTTGCAGCGAAAATAGAAAATGGCGGTGCAAAAATGAAATCGGCCAAACTAGAGTTATCTACCCTGAACATGAGTTGATGAAAAGAACGGTGTTTACAATGACATTTATTTTTGTGCAATTGAATGATGTTTTGACTGATGGAATCACAAAATAAGCTAATAACTTCAAGACTAGTCCAGACTTCAGTGATTGAACCAAGGGACGAATTGTGCGAGGTGTGTTAACAAATGCAGGCAGTAGCTGGGAGAACCTTGTCATTTACTCATGTTACTCAAAATTAAGGAATGGCTCAATCCAAATTAGTGATATAACAAATTCCATATAGCATTGTATTTTGGATGGCAAAGTTGTCATATGACCATTATATAGCAGCAAGAAAAATTTGGTAACAAGACGTGCCGGCCTTACGACAAGTCCGTCCCTGCCTATCCGGCCCTGAACTTTCCGGCCTCATACCAATCCAGCCCTGTCTTAAAGTAGACCCGGCCTTACGATAATTTATGTATTACTGTTGTTTTTCGCGAAAAGTTGTTCTAAGAAGTTGAATTTGTTTTTGGCATAAGAAAAATTCAACTTCATATGCCAATTTTTTACCTTGGAAGATGGAAAGCAATCTCATGTCCTGAAGTTTTAGTGCTATATTTAGCATGTTTGTGTATATCGTGACTATGGTCTTTTATTTCTGGTGTTCTCATATTTGCCGTGAATTCGGACTCTGACTTATTTAATCCACTTGAATTTTGTTCTTTTGGCATTCTCAGTCTGCAATTATTCCTTAAATATAGGTATTGCTAACATTTCAAATAAAAATAAACTTGGTACATAGTTCAGAGGCTATCCCTCACTCCACGATCTCGTAAATGGTTAAAACTCCTTCGTTCCTATATTCTGCAGCATTTTTTTATGACAAATTTCTGATAAATGCATCAGTATAAGTCTGAACGATAAATATTACGACTTTCTATCTCCGATATCATGACCAAACTGAACAAAACAACGATATAGTATCAATTAACAATACAGGGACGGATAGACCAAGGCCAGATTGTCATAAGGCCGGACTGGCAAAGGGCCGGACTGTTGTAAGGCTGGATGATCTCGAAATGGAAAAATTTTTCCATTTTTTGGGGGTATTTTTTATATTTTTTTATATGACCGCAAAAAATTTTGCGGTCGTATAATGGTATTGTGCTGTCGTCGTCGTCCTCTGTAGACGCTTTTGTTTTTGGGCAATAACTTAAGTTCCAGTCAATCAATCCTTATGAAATTTTAACACAATGTTCCTTGGCACAAAAGGAAGGCTTGGCATAGTTTTGGTCATTGGGGCCCACCCGTTTTTAAAAAAGGGACCAAAAAGGGTTACATTTGATGTTATCACATATTTGACTGTAGAATCTTGATTATATATCGGATTTTGATGGGGTTTCTTTCAGTGTTCTCCTTAGGAAATTTCCAATCAGCAGTTTGTAAACAGATTCACAACGCATGTACTGTTCATGAGATAAATGGGTCCCAAAACGGGGAAATCTCAAAAATCTATTTTTTTCATTTTTTGTCCGATTTTGATGGAGTTTTTTTCATTAGATTCCTTATGAAAGATAAATATAGCGCACAACTTTTATATTTTTGGTAACTTATTTCCTTTCCCAGCTATGAGGGGCCAAACGGGGCCAAAATTGCAAATTTGCTGATTACCTGAAATTTTTATTTTTCATCTGATTTCGATGGGATTTTTTTCTTTGAATTCCTCTCGATATAAGCTTTCAGTTGTATGTCAACAGATTTTGCGTTTCCGAGCTACAGGGGTCAAGGGGCCAAAATTGCAAATTTTTCGAAATATATGAAATCTTTATTTTTCATCGGATTTCGATGGGATTTTTTTCTTTGAATTCCTCTTGATATAAGCTTTCAGCAGTTCGTCAACGGATTTTGCGTAGCTCTTACTATTTCCAAGCTACAAGGGTCAAAGAGGCCAAAATTGCAAATTTTCGAAATATGTGAAATCTTAATTCTTCATCGGATTTCCATAGGATTTTTTTCTTTGAATTCCTCTTGATATAAGCTTTCAGTA
>MJUU01019759.1:57981-74686 GCA_002080025.1 Modiolus philippinarum
GGGTGGGAGGGTTTTATTTTATATTTTTTACTGATTTTCACTAAAATTGACAGGAATTTAAAGAAAATTTCTGAATAATTGAAAATAAAAAAAAAATTGAGCTTAGAAAAAATGGGGTGGATGGGGATGAGAATCTATTAATTAATTTGATGTGGCCTAACATCACTGGGGTGTACTCATATCACATGTGAGACTTTAGTTCGATGCTGCTTCTGAGTTAAGGTAGTACAGGCCCAGGGGTTTAAAACTGTGCATCATTCTTGTGTATCTGACAGAAAATGGAATTACTATGAAAATGTTGGCTAAATGATTTTCCATGTCTAATGATATTTAAATTTGATTAAATATGACATTTTTATTTGGTAACCATGCAGAATATCAAATCTTTTCAGCAAACTCCTATTTAAGGGGAGATAATTTGCATAGAAATGATAGAAAAAAATGAAAAGTGTCATCTTGATGAATGCTGATGATTATAATAAAAAGTTAATATGTGTATCTGCACTCATAACCAAAGAAGAATACTGTAAACCAACTAATTTTTGCGGAAACTATATTTTGCGTTTTGTCCATTCTGGTTAAGTTCTCAGAGACTAATTTTCGTGATTTACTATTTCTGTTAATGCATTTATATAAGAATAAAAGAAATCTGTGAAGATTTATTATAGCAATATTTTCTTGCTCTCGATTATTACGAAAATTAGTTGGTTTACAATGTTTTTTGTCTGGCCTCAAGACACTGGCTAAGGCTAAAAAGAATAAGAAAATTTTTTTCTTAACTTTGTCTTTCATTTCTAATAGATTGTCTGGTTCTGCAAAGAGTTAGTAAGGAACACAGTGAATGGTGCTGACAGTGTGTGTACAAGTCTGATCAGACAGATGGCAGGTAAGTGAACAAATAAAGGGATATGGAGTAAATGTACAAGTGGCAAAATCCCTATAAATGCATGGTAAGATTAAGCAAATGGAACAACACTTTCATTGTTGTTCTTCATCTTGATGTCACCATGAGGCCTTCACCAAAGAGCAAACACTCCTATCTCAAAGTAAGTTCAAGACGGCCTCTAGTACCGGTGTCTTGTTCTATGGAGACTTGCTGAGGAACAATAACATCAGAAGTCACTTATATATCATAATTCTTATTGGTTGGCTATTGCTTCTCTCTGAGCAACTCTAATTTAGAGCTCTGTGTGAATGAAATTTTTATGCCCCCACGACAAAAAGTCGGGGGCATATTGTTTTACCCTTGTCCGTCCGTTTGTCCGTCCGTCCGTACGAATGAAAAACACTACTATTCATGATTAGAAAGTTTGCAAACAAATTCCAACTACTTCAAAGGAATCTAACTTACAATAAATAGATGTGCACACGCATATCTTTTGGAATTTTCAAAATGGCCACGCTTGCCATGGAAACTCAAAAAAGGTGGGAAAATTCAAAGTGCCTCAAATTTGATGAAACTTTGCAAGAAGGATATCTAGCACCCATAGAAATGATTTTGGGGCTCAAAATTTTCAAAATGACTGTCGTTACCATGGAAACTGGAAAAAGGCTGGAAAATTCAAAGTGCCTCAAAATGGATGAAACTCCTAGCACCCATAGAATTGATGATTTGGGCTCAGAACTACCCTTTTATATATTTTGATAAAAGTTGAGGCATATCATTGTGTCCATACTTGAACTGTATCAACACCTGTATTGTGTCAACACACACTTAAATTTGCACTTGCCATATTGATTCAGGGTTCAATGAGCGGGGGCATAATTGGTTGTCATTCGGTGACAGCTCTAGTTTTAGTTACATCATTTGAAATTTGAAATTACCCCTATTTAGGATTTTGTTGAAACTTTACACAAAAGAAGGACACTATATTGAGATGTGCATGAAGGAATATAATTAATACCCAAAACCAGAAAGGGGACATAATTTGACATTGACTTTTCGTAGATTCCCTATGTATGAGTTACCTCGTAAGTGCAACTCCTCTTAAACCATTGAAAGGATTTCGATGAAACTTTACACAAAGGAAGGACACTATATGGAGATGTGCATGAAGGAATATAATTATTATTAGAAACCAGGCAGGGGAGATAATTTGACTTTGACTTTCAGAAAATTCCCTATGGATGGGTTACCTGATAATTGCAATTCCTCTTAAACCACTTTAAGGATTTTCATCAAACTTTACACAAAGGAAGGACACTATATTGAGATGTGCATGAAGGAATATAATTATTATTAGAAACCAGGCAGGGGAGATTATTTGACTTTGACTTTCAGAAAATTCCCTATGGATGGGTTACCTGATAAGTGCAATTCCTCTTAAACCACTTTAAGGATTTTGATCAAACTTTACACAAAGGAAGGACACTATATTGAGATGTGCATGAAGGAATATAATTATTATTAGAAACCAGGCAGGGGAGATAATTTGACTGACTTTCAGAAAATTCCCTATGGATGGGTTACCTGATAAGTGCAATTCCTCTTAAACCACTTTAAGGATTTTGATCAAACTTTACACAAAGGAAGGACACTATATTGAGATGTGCATGAAGGAATATAATTATTGTCTGAAAGCAGGAAGGGAGATGATTTGACTTGGACTTTCATTGATTCCTTTTGAAATGATTTTTTGGACTTGGGCCATTATTCAAAGAAATAATTCAAGGCGTAGATATTGTGAAATCAAGCTGGGGGTTAGAAACACTCTTTTCATTGCATTCTGCTTGAAAGATGTTTTCAAGGTGTTGTAATGAAATTTCTCTAATGCTTTTGATTTTTGTGTAAAATGTCAGAGGCAAAATAAGGGTGAATTTCATTTTTGTCTGATTTTGACAGAGTATTTTTATTGGCAAGAAAATTTCTTTTCCGAAGATTATATCATTGTGTCCATACTTGTATTGTCTCCATACTTGTATTGCGTCCACACCTGTATTGTGTCCACATCCACTTAAATTTGCACTTACCATATAGATTCAGGGTTCAATGAGCAGGGGGTATATTTGGCTGCCATTCGGCGACAGCTCTTGTTTTTTTATTAACCGTTGAACCAGGATAATAGTTAATTATTTTAATACCTAGACTCGGATAAGTATGGGTTCGAAAATGAAAGTTTTCAAGAGTTATGTACCTTACATCTTGAAAAATACTAATTTTAATAATCATATTAGCATATTTTGACATAAAATTACATTATTTGCTCCACATATTAAAATACATTATAACAAGAAATTGTTTGTACTTGTCTTGAGTAAGTAAGCTTCATTTAGTATTGTCGTAAGTTAATTTTCATTGAATAATGTAATATTATGTTTGTTTTGTAGGGGGTGATGTATCTGCCAAGAATATATGGTTGATTGAATCATGTTTGGATATCTTTGCTGAGTACAGGTTTGTAATTACCTCAAATGGCTTTCAAATTTGATTTACATTGCAATGCTACTAAATTCATCTTTATACCAGATGTCAAAATTTGATTTAATCGGTTAATTTTGTCAATGTATTATAACTTATTCTTATATGGCCTGTTTCATTAGCTATAGGGACAGCCCTGTGGTAAAATTTACCGTATACCACAGGCGACTCACAATGCTATTGAATGACGTCTTAGTTCATTTCTTCACAAGAATGTCACAGAAAGAGCACAATACCCCACGAAAACTACACAAATGATGCCATGTAATTGCTGTTTCTATAGGTCAGATGAAATACAAAATGATATGAAAAAGAAAAAAAATTGGGTAAATGTCAGTGAGACAACAACCCATCTCCAGGTTCAAATGATCCAAAAAACAAAGCATACAGTCTTCAACACAGAGAGGAACCTCACACTATATAGCAAGCCCTAAATGGCCCTTAAAAGTAAGAAAAGTTCAAATATCAATGGAAACAAACCACATCCAATGACCGATGTATTTTTGTCGAGCCTTCTATGATAGTGAAAAAAGCAAGACATAGGTATGGTGATTCCGGCGGCGATGGCGTCCACAATTGTTTAAGTTTTTTCTTGAGTCTGTTTAACATCAACCACCTGTGCTAGCCTATTGATATTTGGTATGCAGTTGCATTATCATCAGTACAGCTCAGTTTCAGTGGTGTTTTATGTCTATGCCCCCGCAGTCATGCTCCACTGACTTCGAAATTTTGCACTTTTTATCAATGTTTAACTTTTTCCTTGTGTCTGTTTAGCATCAACCACTCATAGTTGCCCATTGATATTTGGTATGCAGTAACATTAGAATCAGTACAGCTCAGTTTCAGTGGCGTTTTATGTCTATGCCCCTGCAGTCATGCTCCACTTACTTCGAAATTTTGAATTGTTTTTTTTTCAAATGTTTAACTTTTTTTTTGTGTCTGTTTAGCATCAACCACTCATAGTTGCTCATTGATATTTGGTATGCAGTTGCATTAGCATCACTAAAGATCAGTTTCTTGGCCCTTTATGTATATGCCCCAGGAGTCATGCTCCACTCACTTTAAATATTTGCACTGTTTATCAAATGTTTAAGTTTTTTCTTGTGTCTGTTTAATATCAACCAGGCACTCGGAGTAGCCCATTGATCTTTGGTATGCAGTTGCATTATCATGATTGGGATCAGGTGTGATCAGTGATACATTTGGTATCATGGCTGCTGCTGAAGATCAATGTGCAGATTCATGCGAAGCATGGGAAAGGTGAGACATATCCTGTGTCAACAGTTTATTCCATATTAGACACATGCTAGAGTTGAAATAATTTATGGAAGCCATGGTATATCGATATTTTACCACAGTCAAACATTGAATCTGCAAATATAACCCCTCGCTGCTCCTCGCCCTTAAATAACAGTGGGTAATATTTGTTGCCATTGGTAATATTTGCGATATATCATCACAGTGTATCATCCGTACACAGGATATAGGTACCAGGACTGGTTCTCAAAGTTTGCAGCGGCGGCGTAAACTTTCTTGTTAAGTTTTTGTGATTAGGTCATTTCCTCAGTAACTATAAATGGTAGGTCAATGATATTTGGTATATAGGTTGGTCTTGAGTAGTACATGACAGTCTGCTATATGGCTTTTGTCTGTGACCTCAATTTCACGGTTCAATGAACATGTTAAGTTTTTGTGCTTAGTTTAGTTTCTCAGTAACTGTAAGTGGTAGGTCAGTGATATTTAATATGTAGGTTGGTCTTAGGTAGTACATGACAGTCTGTCATATTGCATTTGTCCTTGACCTCAATTTTATGGTCTAGTGAGCATGTTAAGTTTCAGTGATTAGGTCATTTTCTCTGTAACTTTAAGTGGTAGGTCAATGATATTTGGTACATAGGTTGGTCTTGGGTAGTACATGACAGTCTGCTATATGGCTTTTGTCTGTGACCTCAATTTCACGGTCCAGTGATCATGTTAATTTTCACAGTATCTATTAATGTAAGGTCAATAATATTTGGTATTCGGGTTTGTCTTAAATGGAACATGACAGCCTGCTGTTTGGCTTTGGCCCTTGACCTCATTTTCACGGTCTAATGAACATTTTTGGTTTTTCAGTATCTATCAGTGGTCACTGATATTTTCATTTTTGGTGATTTATGACAGTCTGCTATACTGCTTCTGTCAGTTACCATACTTTCACAGTCTAGTGAATATGTTTAGTTTTCTGATTTAGTCAGTTTGAGAATTCACCTCAATTTTGCGACCATGAAGGGACGGGCGAGACATCAATTTGGGTCCACACTGGTATTAGCTTAGTCATCTTTCTAAATGAATTTATGTAACAGTTTAATAATTGATGGAATCAGTTTAGCTACATGTGGTTAAGTTTTGGCTTATGTGCCAAAGCATGCTGCAACTTCTTCGTTCTTCAGCTTTTTCCAATTATAGTAATCATCACCATGGTGGTCATTGGATGGCTGAGTCTGTTCTGTAACTGGTTTACCTACAGTGTGTAAACTTTGTAGCCTATTGCCTATACATTAAGGGCTAACATGCCACTTTATCAACAATAAAAAGCGCTTACACAAATGATTATTGTTTGTAATAAGGTTTGTCCAGTCCCATTAAAACTAGCAGACATTTTACAGCATAAGAAGTGACATTTGTTTCATATCAGTCAAGAAGTTAATATTTTTGATAGCGATATAAACTTCTGTTTGCCTAATTTAAGGTTTAGCGTAGCTAATTTAAAGTTGTTATGGAAAGGTCATTTATGCAAAAAAGAGAAAAGAATAAGAAGTAAAATGTCAAAGTTAATAGGTCAGGCAGAAAACTCTCAATGCTTACTGTTTTACAAATCTGAGTTCTGATTTTATTTCACTCTTCTGAAAGAAGAAGATACATTGTTTTGTTTTTGTTTGCTGTAAATTATGATTCAGCTGACATTTTTTTCTTGTGTTTTCAAATAAATAAGTTGTATAAAAAAGTGTAGGACAGTAATGGCCGAAACATCTATAAAAACTATCTGCTTTGGGGTATCTGTGAAGGTGCTTTGGAGTATCTCTGAAGGTCAATACAAATGATAACAATAATCAAAGATGAAAAACACAAAATTAAGACCAAACTGCAACTATAAAAACAATCAATTTGACTGCTGGAATCAGATATCAATCAATATTCTTATCCCAAGTTGAAATACAAAGCCCCACACATTGAAGAACCTTGAACTTAGTTCATAGTGAAATGAACAGGAGTGCAATGGGCAAATTTCAGTTTTTCATTTCAGTATTTTTTTACCTATCTGACATTACAGTACTATTGCCCTCCTTGTTTATACTATATTTAACTATTTTTAACAATAGTAGCAGTTAATTTTTAGCTTCAGTCGGTTCTTTCAGTTTCAGAAAGCATTGTCAAAACTGGTTACATTTTATATAAAACAAATATGAAATTTGAGTCAGAAACAGATTTGAACAAAGAAAAATTTGTTTCCAGTTCACAAATTCTGTTTCTGTTAAATCACCAGGTACAAAGGGGAAACTGTTGCTGAAAATAGTTGAATCTTAGGAAAACATGCAGGCAATTCAATGGTAATGTCTGATAAGGATTTAAATAGCTGAAATGAAAAATTGAGTTTTGCCCTTTGCATTCCTGCATGTTTCAATCGCTACATGTTTAAAACTTCAATGTGTCAGGCTTTGTATTTCAACTTTGAATGGAATGTTGATGAAATTTCCGATTTCTGTGATTTGACAGATAATAAGGACTGATATTAATCAAATTGATCTTAACATATGATGTTTTACTATTTCCAGAAGTTGGTTGGACAAATTCCCCCAGCTGTGTTCAATGGTTGTATATACATATTTGAGATTAATTATGGACCACACTCCACACATGTTGATAAACTTGAGGAAGAGAGAAGTTGATCTTTGTGTATCTTTACTCAGGGAAAAGGTAAGATGTCATCACTTAATCTTCTACTATTTATTGCAATGTTTACCTTATGTAAAAACTAATAATCTGTATTTATGTTTATATTTGTACAAAATATATGTACCTGTATGAATTTAATCAAAGAATTTCCCTGGAAGTAACTCACTGTACAGATGTGAAACATTATAAGAAACAGTCAAATTTTAATTAGGGAAATTCCATTTAAACATTCATCAAAACCAAGGAAGGTAGCTTATATCACTTCTGTTGATAGTTTTTCTCATGCAAGATTTTAAATGAAGATGGAATAATAAAGTCAAAATTTAAAAATTTAAAAAGTTTATTGTGTCCTTCTTTTCATAGTCCCTACTTGGGGGTTTAAATGAAATAGGCCTTAGCGAAAACACCTTGGCTTGCTGTTGGTACCTATGAGTATGACTGATCATGGTTGTACTGTATGTTCTTCAGTCCTATGGTACACATGTTAATCTGGTTATAATCATGGTTGTACTGTATGTTCTTCAGTCCTATGGTATACATGTTAATCTAGTTATAATCATGGTTGTACTGTATGTTCTTCAGCCCTATGGTACACATGTTAATCTGGTTTTAATCATAGTTGTACTGTATGTTCTTCAGTCCTATGGTACACATATAGGGTCTGTAAGTCTCGTTCAATTCTGTAACTTCCGGGAAGTTACATTTTTGATGAAAATATGTTAAGTTTCAAACAAAAATCTTGAATGTCAATCCTCAGATGTCATTTTTGGCGGCAAACTTTTTTCGATTTGCATTTTTATCTTGAATTCTGGGTGGTCACATGACGAGACTTATAGACCCTTTGCTAATTATCCCCTCGCCCAACGGAGTTGGGGAGGGGATATGGCATCTCGCTCATCCGTCTGTCCGTCTGTCTGCCCGTCCATCCTTCCGAGTGTCCATCCGTTCTTCCCACCTCATGTTAAAGTTTGTGTTAAGGTTCATATCTGAGGAACTACATGTGGCACATCAATCATCCTTGGTTAGTGGATGTGTCTTGGAGAGTGATGCTGCTTCAGATGATAATTGGGTAACTCTGACCTACATTTTACGCTTCAATGACTCAGGTTAAAGTTTGCAATAAGGTTCATATCTGAGGAACTACATGTGACACATCAATCATCTTTGGTCATTGGATGCGTCTTGGAGAGTGATGCTGCTTCAGATGATAAATGGGTCACTCTGACCTATATTTTATGCTTCAATGACCTTGGTTAAAGTTTGTGCTAAGGTTCATATCTGAGAACTACATGTGACACATCAATCATCTTTGGTCAGTTGATGTGTCTTGGAGAGTGATGCTGCTTCAGATGATAATTGGATCACTCTGACCTACATTTTATGCTTCAATGATTCGGTTAAAGTTTGCAGTAAGGGTTATGTCCGAGATACTACATAAACAACATCAATTATCTTTGGTCAGTGGATGCATTTTGGAGAGTGAAGCAGCTTCAGATGATAATCGGGTCACTTTGACCTACATTTTACACTTGACTGGCTTGGGTTAAAGTTTTCATTAATATTTATACCTGAGATACTACATGATACAAATCAATGAACTCAATGTTCAGTGAATGTACCTTAGACATTCATACATATTTAAGATTATAAAAGGGTTATTATACCCCTGCAAACAAAGTTTGGGGGTATATAGGAATCACCCTCTATGTCTGTCTGTCTGTCCGTCTGTCTGTCCGTCTGTCCGTCCATCTGTCCACACTCCTCGTAAGCGCAACGCCTCTTAAACCACTTGAAGGATTTTGATGAAACTTTACACAAAGGAAGGACACTATATGGGAATATAATTATTGTCCGAAACCAGGAATGGGAGATAATTAGACTTTGAATATTCGTTGATTCCCTATTTATGGGTTACCTCGTAAGCGCAACTCCTCTTAAACCACTTGAAGGATTTTGATGAAACTTTACACAAAGGAAGGACACTATATGGAGATGTGCATGAAGGAATATGATTATTGTCCAAAACCAGGAAGGGGAGATAATTGGACTTTGACTTTTGGTTGATACCCCATGTATGGGTTACCTCGCAAGCGCAACTCCTCTTAAACCACTTGAAGGAATTTAATGAAACTTTACACAAAGTAAAAACACTATATGGAGATGTGCAAGAAGGAATATAATTATTGTCAGAAACCAGGAAGGGGAGATAATTCGACTGAGTTTTCATTGATTCCCTATGTTTGGGTTATCTCTTATGCACAACTCCTCTTAATCCATTTGAAGGATTTGATGAAACTTTAGACAAAGGAAGAACACTATATGTAGATGTGTAAAATGTCTAATAGTCTGAAAAAAGGTGAATTTTATATTTGAACCACTTCATTGGAACCCCTTGGAAAAGTTTTTTCTTGAAGATTATATCATTGTGCCCATACTTGTATTGTGTCCATACTTGTACTGTGTCCACACCTGTATTGTAACCCCACCAACTTGATTTTGCACTTACCATATTGATTCAGGGTTCAATGAGCGGAGGGTATCTTTAGCTGCCATTTGGCGACAGCTCTTGTTATTTCTTGACATTGGGTGAGGGGATTAGCTGTCGTTAGCGACTGCTCCCACTTCTAGTTGACAAGGCAGTGCCTTCGTTGTCAAGCATAAATGGTTTTCAGGTGCTTACTAAAGTACTTCATTTTAAAAAGGAATCAAACTTTGAAACACACGAATACACATTGATTTTGTAATTTTGTCATCCAAGGTCAGGGTACTAAGTATTTTACTTCCATATAAATCAAACTTTTGGATATATTGTATATGCTGAAATGATAAGTGAGACAGAAGCAGGTCACTATTTTCCTTCTAGATCAGAGAACTGAAAATGGAATGGATTTTGAGAAAAATATGGGATTTCCTGTTTGTCTTTACTTATAACAATTGGAAGAAAACTTAGATTGGATACATATATATGTATAAATATACTTGGAAAGAAGAAAACCTATTGATTGAGGGCCGCTTGGTATATTTGTCTGTTATATCATTACTTTACTTTCTTTAGTGGACAGATTGTGCAGTGATTGGTCGAGATTTAGTGAGATTATTGCAATATATTGCCCGTATACCAGAAGTGGAAGCATTGTGGAAGGACATGCTCAGTAATCCATCATCTATCAGTCCACATTTTACAGGTCTGTGTGAAGTATTGATTTTCAGGATATTTCACAATTATCATTAAAAGAATCAATGAATTTCTGAAAATAAATGCCAAGCTGATTCATTATGTTATCTTTCTATATCTTCTGAAACACTGAAATTCAAAGGCCAATATCTTCCAAACAGTACATTATAGAGCTTTAAAATCTGAGCCAATCATTTCAGAAGCATAGAATTGCCTCACTTTTGTATATAAAATATGTCAAAAGTTATGAAAATAACACTCAAATATCAAGATTTACTCAAAGTAGTATATAGGACCAACAAATCCCTTCTTCACATGTTCTTGTGGTAAACATAGCAACACATCAAATTGGCCCATGGCAAATGATAAGTTAACTAATTACTTGAAAATGCACTTAAAACAATTTTGAAAGAATCAGTAGAAACTGAAGGGAAATTATCCCCTATTTTTAATGATTTTTTTTTTTTAATAAAAACAGCTGATAAGTAAGGGTAAAGAGTCAATTAAAACATGCTTTAAAGCACACTATTGATCTTGGTCTATGTCAAAACAATGAAGTGGTGAAAAAATAGTTGATGAAATAGACAAAATAATCTCCACAGATGAAATGACAACAAATTGTATGCTTATATATCATATATTTTTAAAGAACAAATAAATTCATTATAACGAGTATATTTCATTACTTCCCGGATTAGTTATTCACAATTATAAGTTGTTTCTGTCATTTGTTTTATGCTCAAATCATATGGATGATGGATACTTTACTGCTGGAATACTGATATAAGGGGTAAACAGATCTGTGATCAATATCAGTAATAAGCTGCTTCTTTTTTTGTTAATGACAGGATGTTTACCTACCATACTTTACATCATTGCATGTGTATCTATTATAGGTTTAACACAACTTATGCAGATGAGGACGTCTAAAAAGTTTTTAATCAGTCGACTTACTCCTGATATGGAAAATAAATTAGTCTTTCTTATTACAAAGGTATGTATAGCATATCCTTCACTGCAAGTGTTTTATGATAGATATCTTTTTGTGATGTTTTACCAGTAGTCATTTGCAGTTTATGTCTAAATTAATCATGTAATTGAAATTCAGTATGATAGAATCCACCACACTAATAGTTGGGTTTCTGATTCAGAAAGGGAAGAGTATTTTTTTCCTAGTGAATTTAATCCTGACATCAAATGTTTACATTCAGAAAATTAAAAAATAGCACCCATGAAAATCTCATAACTCTCAGTATCATGATGGAATATTTTCATAATTTTAAATCTTTTCTAAAATATAGTTAAAGTTCTCAATTATAGTCAAACTTCCCTTAGCGGCCACCTTGAATAAACAGCCACCTGATTTTAAAGGTCATGTTTTATAGTTCCCTTCGTAGTATATGTCATATGAATTAAACCTCATTTAAAAGGTCACCTTTCTAAAAAGGTCAGTTTTACTCCTTCCCAAAGGTGACCTCTTAAATCAAGTTTCACTGTATATACATTTAGAGTCATAGCTTATGTTTGAAATTTGCTTTTTGCATATTTATTGTAGGTCAAATTTGGCCAGCAAAAAAGATATCAAGACTGGTTTCAAAGACAGGTTTGTATTGATATATTAAGCCATGGCCTTGATCTTGAATAACATTCACCGTTTTGATACGAGAAGTAAATAAGCAAATAAGATTTAAAACATACCAATTTTATCCAGTGTTCTTTGTTTTCATCAGAACAACTATGTCATCTCTCTTATTCCATATACACCTTCATATCATTCAACATCATAATTTTTTGTATGGTAAATTTCTCTCTGCATCTTTGCAGGTTGGTGATCAGTGGTCAGATGAATCAGACTTAAGGTTGATATATTTGATACATTAACATGTAATAATTAAATTTTACAGTATTTATCTTTACCAGAAAAACAGTCATTACACTTATCTGATGCATTTTCGGGTATTGAAAACTTTGTAGGAGAAAATCAAGCCAAAAGGTTGTCTTTTGAAATTTATATATGTGATTACTGAATTTTACAGTATTTATCTACGCCAGAAAGCCAGTCGTTACGCTGTGATCTGATACGGTACATATGTGCTGTGTTTCACCCACCAAATGAATTGTTGTGTTCAGATATTATCCCTAGATGGGCTGTTATTGGATGGTTGTTGACAACCTGTACGGTGAGTATAAACCTTTCTATAATTGTCTTATTTTACATTATATATTTGCAGATATATTGGTTTTCAGTTGTATGGCTGATCTTTGTTTTTGGAAAAGGGATGGGAGTTTAAAAGATGTTTGCCAAGTGGAATAAAGCACATAAAAATGAAAATTAAGATTTTGCTAAAAAGTTTTATCATCCTGATTTTACAGGGCGGTTATTTTAACAACTGTCCATATGCGAGTCGGGGTGTGTTTAGCATTAGAAGGAGTTTACCTGTTACTATATTTCTGTTTTGTTTAATTCTCAATATATCTGGCAGACAATGTTACAAGGACAATTGATATGTGAATACTTGTTTTATAAACTTGAAAATGAAAAAAAATATGGCAGAAAAATAAAACAATAAGTGAGAATCCTAATACATATGTCTAAATTTACTGCAAAATGGGTACCTTGTTTAATTTTGTATGTACATGTATATGAATCATAAAACAGTTTATACATACTTGTATTTCCTCCATTCTTTAGTCCAATGTAGCAGCAACTAATGCCAAACTAGCCCTGTTTTATGATTGGTTGTTTTTTGATCCAGAGAGAGACAGTATTATGAATATTGGTAAGTACAAATTCATATTGTCCTTATATATTAGTAACAGAAATTTGTTTCATTAATTGAAACCTTTACCTTATGCATATTCAGTGTTAGTACAAATTGTTATATCTAACAGTAGATTGGTTTGATGAGGTATTTCAAAACTATAGATGTATGTTAATTACTGTTGTCAATATACATATGAATATTGTATACATGGCACATACATGTACTTAATAAATCTTGATTATTAATGCATTGTTATTCATAACTAGAAGTGGGAGCAGTCGCAAACGACAGCTTATCCCCTCGCCCGCTGTTAAGAAATAATAACCTTTATATAATCTAAAGATGTAAAGATGAACGTCGTAGGTACATCCACTGAACGGTAAGATCATTGTGTGTAACGTGTAGTATCTCAGATATAAACATTAATGGAAACTTTTAACCAAAGTCAGTCAAGTGTAAAATGTAGGTCAAAATGACCCAATTATCATCTGAAGCTGCAAGACTCTCGAAGACGCATCCACAGACCACAGATGATTGATGTAACACATAGGGTTACCTCATACATGAACATTAATGCAAACTTTAACCCAAGTCATTGAAGCATAAAATATAGGTCAGAGTAACCCAATTATCATCTGAAGCAACATCACTCTCCAAAATACATCAACTAACCAAAGATGGTTGATGTGCCACATGTAGATTCTCAGATATGAACCTTAACGCAATTTTTAAACTGAGTCATTGAAGCATAAAATGTAGGTCAAAGTGACCCAATTATCATCTGAAGCAGCATCACTCTCCAAGATACATCCACTGACCAAGAATGATTGATGTGCCACATGTAGTTTCTCAGATATGAACATTAACACAAACTTTAACCGGAGTCATTGAAGCATAAAATGTAGGTCAGTGTGACCTAATCATCATTCGAAGCAGCATGACTCTCCAAGAAGCATCTACTGACCAAAGTTGATTGATGTGCCACATGTAGTTTTCTCAGATATGAACCTTAACACAAACTTTAACCAGAGTCACTGAAGCATAAAATGTAGGTCAGAGTAACCCGATTATCTTCTAAATCAGCATCACTCTCCAAGACGCATCCACTGACCAAAAATGATTGATGTACCACATGTAGTTTTCTCAGATATGAACCTTAACACAAACTTTAACCAGAGTCACTGAAGCATAAAATGTAGGTCAGAGTAACCCAATTATCTTCTAAATCAGCATCACTCTCCAAGACGCATCCACTGACCAAAAATGATTGATGTGCCGCATGTAGATTCTCAGATATGAACCTTAACGCAAACTTTAACCCGAGTCATTGAAGCATGAAATGTAGGTCAGGGTGACCCAATTATCATCCGAAGCAGCATCACTCTCCAAGATGCATCTACTGACCAAAGATGATTGATGTGCCATATGTAGATTCTCAGATATGAACCTTAACGCAAACTTTAACCTGAGGTGGGACGAACGGACGGACGGACGGGCGAGATGCTATATCCCCTCCCCAACTTCGTTGGGCGAGGGGATAATAATTTTAATTATCCCCTCGCCCAATGGAGTTTGGGAGGGGATATAGCATCTCGCCCGTCCGTCTGTCCGAGCATCCGTCCTAGTGTCCGTTCGTCCCTACTCAGGTTAAAGTTTGCGTTAAGGTTCATATCTGAGAAACTACATGTGGCACATCGATCATCTTTGGTCAGTGGATGCGTTTTTGAGAGTGATGCTGCTTCAGATGATAATTGGGTCACTCTGACCTACATTTTACGCTTCAATGACTCAGGTTAAAGTTTGCGTTAAGGTTTATATCTGAGAAACTACATGTGGTACATCAATCATCTTTGGTCAGTGAATGCGTCCTGGAGAGTGATGCTGCTTCAGATGATAATTTGGTCACTCTGACCTACTCTTTACGCTTCAATGACTCAGGTTAAAGTTTGCCTAAAGGTTCATATCTGAGAAACTACATGTGGCACATCAATCATCTTTGGTTATAGTGGTTGCGTCTTTGAGAGTGATGCTGCTTCAGATGATAATTTGGTCACTCTGACCTACATTTTACGCTTCAATGACTCGGGTTAAAGTTTGTGTTTGGTTCATATCTGAGAAACTACATGTAGCACATCAGTCATCTTTGGTCAGTGGATGTGTCTTGGAGAGTGATGCTGCTATAGATGATAATTGGGTCACTCTGACCTACATTTTAGGCTTCAATGACTCAGGTTAAAGTTAGTGTTAAGGTGCATATCTGTGAAACTACATGTAGCACATCAATCATCTTTTGTAAGTGGACGCGTCTTGGAGAGTGATGCTGCTTCAGATGATAATTGGGTCACTCTGACCTACATCTTATGCTTCAATGACTCAGGTTCAAGTTTGTGTTCAGGTTCATATCTGATAAACTACATGTGGTACATCAATCATCTTTGGTCAGTGGATGTGTCTTGGAGAGTGATGCTGCTTCAGATGATAATTTGGTCACTCTGACCTACTTTTTACGCTTCAATGACCTCGGTTAAAGTTTGTGTAAAGGTTCATATCTGAGAAACTACATGTGGCACATTCATCATCTCTGGTCAGTGGATGCGTCTTGGAGAGGAATGCTGCTTTTGAGAATACTTTGAAATTTTAACTGAATTTGGAAATCAAATTGCTACAGGAGTGGGGATTAGCTGTCGTTTCCGACTGCTCCCATCTTGTTGTGATCTTGCTCTGCATCAGAATAGGGTGTTATTCAAAACATTTTATATTTCTTTTATTAAAAATTAACAAAATGATAAATGAAACTAAAGAATTGAAGTTAATGATTTTAGAATGGTTAATACATTGTTTACTGCAACAGTTAAGATGCTTTCTTTATCAATTTAATGTATGACATGAATGAACACGACCCGTTGCAACGGTCTCTTGACGTATTGACATTACCTGTTATTTTTTGTATCAAATCCTGTTCAATGATACTGACATAATCAGCTTCTGTAGATCAAAGGAAATTCAAACAAATTAACAATGATACTTCCTCCTTACCCACTTATTTCTAACATGTTTAGTCTTTTAGAGTAATTTTTAGTTCGCCTCAACGAAGTTGAGGGGGACTATTGGAGTACCCCCGGCGTCTACGTCTACGTCTGCGTCCGCATTTGGGCATATATCTCTGCAACTATGAAGGGTAGGGTCATCAAACTTTGTGTGCAGATGCATCTTGGGCTATCTCACAGCCTCAAAGAAAATTAGGTCTCTTTGACCTATATTTTTCACTTCACTGGCTTTCATTTAATTTTAGGTCCGACTTGATATCTCAGTAACTGTACATTGTAGGATCATCTAACCTTGCATGTGCATGCATCTTTGGGGGTAGGTCAGCATCCAGGCAAAATTAGGTCACTTTGACCTATATTTTCC